>JAFREQ010000194.1:600000-773770 GCA_025331565.1 Holacanthus passer | reverse complement strand
AGGCCTGTAAATAAGGGGATCAAAATCCAAGCAAAATATCTCATGCCTCAAAGAGACACAGTTTTCATATGTCATACATACAGATATATATATATTCCCCATCACATTCATAATCAGATGACACAAATATAGGCCCCAAAACAACATTGCAGCTTTAACAGTCAAGGCCAAGTCATGGCAAGGCAGTCAGCACAACACAAACACCATACAACAAGGCCAAAGGCCTGCCAACAAGGCCAGAGGCCTGCCAACAAGGCCAGAGGCCTGCCAACAAGGCCAGAGGCCTGCCAACAAGGCCAGAGGCCTACCAACAAGGCCAGAGGCCTACCAACAAGGCCAGAGGCCTACCAACAAGGCCAGAGGCCTACCAACAAGAACAAGCACAGGCAGCCAACACAACACAAAAAAACACACCATACAAACCACAAAAAGAAACTGCATAAAGAATGACTTGTGCTTAGTCTCTGTACTTACCCATGCACCAGTCTTTATGAAGATGTCTGTTCTCTGCTGGTGGAAAATGGAGGACAGCTGCCTTACTTTCTTTGCTGCATTACTCCATTTTCCCTACAGAAGTTGCTTCCTGGAAAGCAGTGTATTGGTTAAATGCTGCACAAGTAGGCGGGACTAACATCTCCAGCCAATAAGATCATCACAAACATTTTGAACAAAATTCCAGTGTTCTCATTGGTTGACTTGCATGCCCCACCTTTAAATCCTGTTTCAAAAGTAACTGCTCCACGTTATGAAAGTATAGATATCCTTTATACAGGCCATTGAGCAATACAAATACACCATTAATGTTCATTCAAAGCTGCCAAAAAATATGACATAACCCACATTCTAAAAGAATCAGAGACATTTAGAAAATTACAAAGTACAGTTAAGACATGTAGTGGCCAAGCCATAGGCCTGTACATAACAGGAGGAAAATCCAAGCAAAACATCCTATGCTTCAAAACGACATACTGTCTATATGTCATACATACAGATGTAAATCTTCCCCATCATATTCATAATCAGATGACACAAATATAGGCCCCAAAATAACATTACAGTGACAACAGTCAAGGCCAAGTCATGGCAAGGCAGTCAGCACAACACAAACACCATACAACAAGGCCAAAGGCCTACCAACAAGAACAAGCACAGGCAGACAACACAACACAGACAACACACCATACAAACCACAAAAAGAATAAATTGTTTTCACTGTCTTTACTTACTCATGCACCAATCTCTATGAAGATGTCTGTTCTCTGCTGGTTGAAAGTAAAGGACAGCTGCCTGCTGCATGGCTCCATTTCCCCACCAGAAGTTGCTTCCTGGAGAGCAGTGTATTGGTTAAATGCTGCACAAGTAGGCGGGACTAACATCTCCAGCCAATGAAACCATCACAAACATTTTGAACAAAATCCCAGTGTTCTCATTGGCTGACTTACATGCCCCACCTTTAAATCCTGTTTCAACCGGAAATGCCTCACATTAAGGAAGTAAAATATATGATTTATACAGGCCATAAGCAGAGCCGGCCGAAGGCATAAGCGAACTAAGCGCCTGCTTAGGGCCCCGCGGCCACTAGGGGGCCCCCAAGAGCAATTAAGAAAAAAAATAATTTTTTGCACGCATGAGTGACGATTTATATACGATCAAAATTATACTATTGTACTAAAACACAATTTTATGTGGTGCTGTTGATGTAGGCCTAGTGATTCTTATTGCCTCTCTTTAAACGTGAAAACTCCGCTGCACCGTAATGTGCAGGCCTCCTGCCGTGCAGTGCGCACTACGCATCCAACTCGCGAGTACTTCCAATCAAAGCAATGTCGGAAAAAAGGACGTATCTTTCTGGGGCTGAAAAAAGAAAGAGGAGGAAAGAGGAGGAGGAGGAGAAAAACGCCAAGACAAAGGTATGTTTGCAAGTCTTGCTAATTGAATGTTTATCAAAGAGATTTGCGTAGCAGTTAATAGCAAATTAGCTGGCTAGTTAGCTAGAAATGTATCTTTAACTGACCAGTTAAATAGCTTAATATTCTTGCCAACATGTTTGTATTTGTGTAATACAGAGCTTAAGATTGGGTTGATTCTCGGGGTTGGCCCAATATATTTTGGGGTTGTTGTTTTTTTGTTTGTTTGTTTGTTTGAAAACAACGTTTTTGCTAACGTTTAATAGCAAACATTAATTACAACGTCACCTTGTTTGCTAGCAAGTGCGGTGCTAGCAAGATGTTTTGCATCAGGCTACTAGTTATAGTTTGAGATATGTTGTTTGCACAAATTGCCGGGTACAAAGAGCCTGGCAATTCTTGTGAGTAAAATAAACAGTCCTTATTACATCAACTCATAAGTTATGTGAAACTTCCCCAGGAGCACTGTTAAAGTACTTTGGCACAGAAGCCCACCATATACGTTCAATTTCTAAGTATAAGGATTACACCTAAAGGGAAATAAATTAAGTCAAAGTATCTAATTAATATGTGTGTATATGTATGTATGTATCTCCTCTTAGGTCCATCTCCATCCTCTCCAGGGGTCTGTCTTGAACCCCCATCCTCTGTGCCCCCTGTCCCCTCTGTGTCAGCTACCACAGCTGATTTACCTGGTAAATTAATAGCAATACACATTTTATATAACTGTTAAATTATTTCATTAAGATTTAATATAAGATATAATCATATGATGAGGGACTTCTTAGACAATGCATATTATCTTAAAATTTCTGAAGCAAATTTCAGTTGTTCAACTGGCAGAGTTTATCTTATTACAAGCAAAAATAAACTGATATAACGAAATTTTAATCATTTTTGTTATTAAAAAAAAGTAAGCAACATCATTTTCTAGTGTAATAGTTCATCTAACATGGCTGGCTTTTGTTGCTGTTTTTTTTTCATCATAGGTCCATCCACTCCAGAGCACTTTCTTGCACTGCCATCCTCTGTGCCCACTGCCCCCTCTGTGTCTGCAAACCCTGCTGATCTACCCGGTAAGTTAACAGCAAAACATCCTTTATAATTGCTCATTGTAATGTAGAACATTCAGAGATTAATAATTCAGTCCAGGTCTGTAATTTAATGGCTTTATAGGTCCTTCTTTTTTAAGTCATTGTTTTTCTTTTGTCACTTCCTCAGCAACTTCCATCACAACATGGTCTACACAGTGTGGATCATCACCAGCTCTGCCAGTGGACCCAGCTGAGTGGCCCTCTGTACTGTACTCAATTCTGTCTGTTGTCTGTATTGTTTTTTTATATTTATCGAAGTGATTTTATTTGTTGTTGCACTTTATTGTTGTTCAACTAAAAATTATTCTTGCACATTGCTATTGCAGTTTTTCTTTTATGAAACAAAAAATCATAAACCAGATGACACTTCTACAGTAAATAAATTGCTTTATCACTTGGAATGTTGTGTAAATAAACCCCAGGCTGCTCTTGTAGCTAAATGTGCTACATTTTGAAATTAATCATATGTGGCACCCTTGACATCATTCATCATTCATTCATTGGTATTATTTGTATTATTATTGCATTGGTATTTATGTAATTAACTGGGCCACCCCCATAAATGTGTAAAGATGTTAGGCTGACAAAAGGATAACGTAAACAACACTGCCAGAGCCACAATGGGTTTATAATAGGTGTGTGAATGATCAACAATTAATATTATTGGCAGAAATAGAGGGCCCCAAAATCAAATTTTGCTTAGGGCTCAATGGAGGCTTGGCCTGGCAGTGAGCGAAGACATACCCAGAGACTTTGTTAAAAAATGTTAAGAAAATGCTATGAATAGCCACGTCCAACAAAAGTACTTCAAAGACATAGTCAAGAGCAAGTTCCGTGAACTCATTAAAGTTTTTCCATTAGCATCCATCAGTTGTTAATGTCTTGAAGGTGTGCTTTTTGGCTTTCTTTATTACATCACAGGATTTTTATGGCATTTATAGCGATCAGCAGTTAAGTGTGACTAAGAAATGTATGAAATTTGCTCCAGGATCAGAAAGTTTTTGGGGAACAGTAATTTAGTTTTCTGTCTTTTTGATCATGTGAATTTCTTCTGATTGGTTGGTGATTGGTTTTTGAGCCCTAAAGTGAATCACTTAACTCCGTCCCATTTCAACATTCTCACTATCTGAATCTATTTGAAATGGCTATAAATAGGTAAGAAGGTGGGTCGATGTGCAGTATATTAGATATATACACTCACTTGCCAGTTTATTAGGTACATTTAGCTAATGCAATTTAGTACAACAGCCCTGCAATGAAACCCTTCATGAAGATTATAGTGTCTCTTTTTTGTGGTGCTGTTTGAATTGTATTGCATTATACTCAAAGGTGTTTCTAAAAATCCTCTCAGAATCTCGAATCCCTGAACAAACTAAATATAAAATCGAAGGTAATCCCAAATATCAATCTCACAAAAAATTTGATTTAAACCTTAATCCAAGAAACTTGTGTCACGCCATGTTCCCATCTTTAATCCTCCCTCCTTAACTCTCTGACTACCTTTCATCTCTCCTCAAGATGGCCTGTTAAGTTGTGCTTTAGAACATGAAAAGAGGGGAGGTGAAGAACTGCAAAGCCCTGACCAGAACGCTGGCAGTAACATCAAGGTGAGGAGTAATTACACAACAGCAAGTGACAGGAGACCGAAGGCTGTAACTCAAAGGAAGAAGGTCAAGAAGACAGGAAGTAGGAGAGCTTCAACAGGGCCAAGAAGTGACATCAGCTGCACCAAAGTGGGAGGCATCTGCCAGCCTAGCCGATATGTCTGCCAAGGCCGATACATAAAAGACAAGTGTTCAGGGGCGAAGACACGGCAGTGCTGTATGCCAGGTATAGTGACACATGAATGCAAACACGTACCAGCATATGCAAATATTACAAAGGCTACGTCAAGGTGAAACATCTCCAGTATACGTGCTATTTCAGACAGTCACACACACACACAGCTGATTTGTGCCAAGTAGGGAATAAAAAGGTTGTGTACCGCTCTTTCCTGTCTGAGTCATGAATATGCGTTATTGTGGGTGTGAGGCTGTATCAATGTCTGACACACCACTGACATAAAAAAAACATCAATACTGACATTTGAATGGTGTATTTCCGCTGTAATTGGCCTTATTTCCACATGAATGGTACATGGGGTGACTCAGAGCGAACGTTAAAATGTTTTAAAATCTAATTTTGGTGCTTGGCCTTTTAGAATGTGATGCAGCAGGCTTTAAATATGATGTATTTTGGGAGGGAAAGTATTGGCTTAACATATTACTTTATTGTACCTGTCTCTGTAGTTGGAGCCTGGAGCGTCCTTTGTGCTGGTCATCACAACAACAGAGTGAGGGCGTGTGATGTGCACGGCTGTGGAGCTTTCAACTCCGGAAGGTGATTTTTCCCGATCTGACTTTTGTGCTTAAACCTCATGAGAGCTTCCAAGCGAAGACAGGTTGACAATGCAGCATCTCTGGTGTTGCATAATTGTTCACTGTGTGGCTTCTGACCTGTCGTGCTGTGTGATCGACATGTTTATGAGGTAAACATGACGAGTAAGATGATGTCATGCCAACCAAATCTATTATCAGTCTATACCAAAGAGACAAGAGAGACCAAAGTTTTATGGATGTTTCTCTGGGTAGAGGTTGTTGAAATCTGACAAATTGAAACAGGCCTTTTAAGATGACTGCGTGTTTCCAATGTCTTACAGAGGTAATCGTCTACATAAAGCGGTGGACCTGGTGTGTGATGACTATGGTATTGTCAACACTCCATTCTCAGGCTCTCTGGCAGGTCCGGTGAGTCGGACAGACCCTGCTGGGAATCAGTACGATGGGGTCAAGCTTCTCAATGATGGTAAGAAGGACAAGACGTCAGTACAGCACTTGAAAGTGAGGTAAAGAAACTTGTGGAGATAATTAATCACTATTTAAAATGAACATAATATTTCAGCAGCATTGACATAGAAAGTTAAAGTCAATACAAAACAGTTCATTTTCACTTAATAACGGCTGTATAATAAATCAACAAAACTAATGGTCAGCTATGGAAGCAGCTCTGTGAGGCGGCATACTCATTGTGAAGAAGGATAAAAAGTTATATAAACCAAGAAAAGTCAGGGGATCGCCAAAGTTCACAGACCATGAATGTCTGCAACAAATTGCATGATAATTCATCCAACAGTTGTCAGGACATTTCACTGAGCCATAAATTTTAATCTGATGGTGGTGTTAGAAGAAAAGTCAGGGGATCGCCAACAGCAGTAGGATTAATCATCTGTGAACCATGAATGTCTGTACTAAAAATTTGTGCCAATCTATGTGGTGGAAATACTTCATTTTTTCAAAAGTAAAGTCATTAGGATTTATCCTCTGGGCACCATCAATATCTGGACCAATAGCTGTTGAGATATTTCAGTCGGGACCAAAGTGGTGGACCAACCCACAGACTGACTGACATTACCATCACACATCAGCCCCATTTTCTGGAACCTACATCTAGAATTCATACTGATATTTGCAAGATTTATTAAACCACTATAACCTTGCATTTTTACCTCTGCAAGTAAAATCCTGTAATCTATAGTGCATAGGGCCATGGCTAGGGCAAAGGCGGTGGTAGGTTATTACGGCATAGGCGTTAGGTGGGGATGAAAAGAAGGAGTGATTTAGAGGGATTAGTCAAAGTGGTGGACGAAGGAGAGCTGAGACTCCATTGAACTCTTGGTTACCTCTAACACCAGGACCCAGCTGCATGTGAAACCCCATCAAAGGCTGTTCATGAGTAATGACCCCCACCGAGGGCCGTCATTACAGAACAAAGCAATGCATCAGCGTTTGTGTTGTTGCAGAGCATGCCTTTGCAATGTGCAGTATATACATATGCTTGCAGGAGCGGGTGTATTTTGAGAGCCTCCTGCTCTGATAAGGCACCGGAGTGATGAGTAAACATCATTAGTCCTCATTCTGACTCTACCCCTAATTGAACTGTATTATCAGAAGAACACATGTACTGTCAGCTCCTTTCATCTCGGGGTAAAGCTCAGACATGATTAGACATCACAGAGACACATTACCTCGCCATGATACCCGCATTAATGCTGAGACACTCATCATTAGGAGCTCGTAGGATTTAATGATGGCGCTGAGTCGTAGACTAGCCTACTTTTAGGATGTTTGTTTCTAAGTTGGTAGCTTGTTTGTTAGTGTACAGAATGGAGAAAGGGAGACAGTCATTATCCAGGGTCTTGAGTCTATGTTGATGCATTTGGGATTATAAATGCACAATTTAAAGCAAGCTATTGTCACATTTCATATTTGTCATGAATGTGCTATACATTTGTTCAAACTGCATAAGGCACATTAAGAGAGATTTATAGCTTTTAAGAAGCAGTTGCTCAAGGTGAAGGTGAATGCTCCTTTTCTTGTCTTGTATTAAAATCACTGATCAGCCATTGATTCTTAATGCATCATTCACTTGTAGTTTAGCTTTCTACTGTCATTCAACTCAGCTACATCCACTTTTTCCAGCGATTCAAGTCAGAAAAATGTGATTCATTTCTTACAAATTTGCCCCATGAAGTTAAAGTGATGAGAGCAACCTTAACTTCACAGTTAGCCGAAACTCCCAAAAATATCCTTAGTGAGCTGAATTGACATTAGCACCATCTCCTTCTATTGCAAAAATGTCACTGATATCCTGAAATTATTGAAGGAAAATGTTATGCAAATTGAATAAAAAAACTTCAACACATCTAAGCAGGAAACACAGTAACAAGGGATTAATATCCTCAAAACTACATATATTCTTGTTTTTGTGTTGTCCAGTGCACTGTGTTAAGATCTTCAACATCCGTCCTTATCGGTACATCGGCCCGGCGGCTCGGGGAGAAGCGCTGGGTTATCTGCTGCCGCTGCAGGAGCGCTTCTCTGGCATCACATCGCACCTGGAGCTGCAAATGTGTGACGGCACCGACCCTTCGCCTTTCATATGACCTCTGACCTCTCGTGCTTTATACCGTTCATTCACCCTTCATCTTTAATAAAAGACTTTCATCTTTCATGCAACCTGTAACATATCACATCACATGGTACAATAGTCTAGTTCTTTATCTTCTATAGAATCAAAACTTTGCTCTCTCTAATGACAGCATTTCAAATTCAATGTCTCATATATGGGAAGTGGGAAGTTAAGTACATCATTCTTACAAGCTAGTGATGAAAAGCTTTTACGTGACTAATGATCCTTTATGTCCATTTATTTTTTAGCTGTCTGTAAATTTTTGTGTTATCATTTTTCCACTGAATGTCATTATCTATCATAGACTCTACTGGAAAAACTGTCCAGTGTTTATGACTCTTGCAGACTCCTTCTCCTGTCATATGAGAAAAATGTTCCATCCCCCAACATGGACTCATATGACTCCTTTTATGTAATCTCTTTATATTTGGATGATGCAATAAATTCATACTCTCATTTCTGCTTTTGGTTTAAGTGGCTTTTATTTCCCATAACCCAGCTGGAAGTAAAATGCATATTAAGACAAGTTTAAATTAGGAACTCACATATTTTCATTACTTGCCATAAAGAATAAATAGTTCAATTTTCTCACTACCTTGATCTCACTTATGATCTTTCTCTGTAATGCAGCCATCGTTTTATATGAATCAGCTGCAAAGATGATCCTCCTCAATCAGGAGAAAACTGCCACATATGCAGTATTATTGTAATGATTACAAGACACCAAGAGATGGAGCTGT
Source organism: Holacanthus passer (assembly GCA_025331565.1). Classification (NCBI taxonomy): domain Eukaryota; kingdom Metazoa; phylum Chordata; class Actinopteri; family Pomacanthidae; genus Holacanthus; species Holacanthus passer. Next base: position 765,022 of record JAFREQ010000194.1, on the reverse strand, counting down.
CTTGCAACAAAATTGTCAGTCAAATCTGAAACTTGGTCATTAGTTTTTTTTAATCTCTAAACATGAGACGTGTTACAAGAATCACCTTTGCAATTTCTTGAGTTACTTATAAAATAGTTTGAGTTAGATTAAAAAAAAAGCAACATAAAACTGTGGTGTTAAGAGGGAGCAAACAAGGAAGAACCTTTCTGACATAAAATTAGCACATTTCCAGTTTAACCCACTACAGCTTTAATTATCTCATGACGGAGATAGAAACATTAACCACAGACACACATGAGGATATCATGTGATGCAGCTGCAGTGAGTCAAGCTTAATGGTTCCTTCCTTGTGTTATGCTTTCCACCGTTATTATAGGAATATTTAATACTCACAGTACAGACGTACCTTTTTACCCAAGTGTTAACAGAACACCTGCTGTGTCTGTGGTGGACTTAGGTTGAAATAAAGATCATGTTGTTGTCTGTCTGCACAAGCAACAGCACAACCACAGGTGCACATGTGCACTAATTATCCAGAATTCCTTTATTAGCTGCAATACATTTTTATCCAATTATCATGAAACTTGAAACACATGTTGTTTCATTTAAGACATTTTCAAATTGGCCTGTAGTCGATGCAACAAACAGCAAGATCAGTCACTGAATTTGGAAATCTCCCTGTTATGGGACTAATAAAAGAATATCTTATCTTAACCTCGGTTCCCAAGTCCAGACACTTCTATTAGTCAAGTTGGAACGTATCTAGGTTCCCAAGGTCCTATGTTCTCAAGGTTCTGTGTTCCAAAGGTTCTATGTTCCATTGCTCTATGTTCTCACCTTCCTGCTTTCCCAAGGTTCTGTTCTCAAGGTCCTATGTTCCCAAGGTTCCGTGTTCTAAAGGTTCTATGTTCTCAAAGTCCTATGTTCCCAAGGGTTTATGTTCTCAAGGTGATATGTTCCATTGTTCTATGCTCTCAAGGTTCTGTGTTCCCAAGGTTCTATGTTCTCGAGGTCCTGTTCCCTTGGATCTATGTTCTCAAGGTCCTAGGTTCCCAAAGTTCTATGTTGCCCTGGTCTTATGTTCCCAAGGTTATGTGTTCCCTTGGTTCTATGTTCTCAAATGTTCTATGTAACCTAGCTGTGGTACATTTTTATAAAAAATGTTGTGGCTTAGTTAACTAGCTAAAATATGGGCTAAAGGGTTGAAATTAGCAGTATTAAAATATTAGCATTAACTAGCTGTACTAGTTTAGAGTTACACCACGTGATCAACTGTATGAAAAACAAATAATATCCACTTTTAACGTTATATGATAAGTTGATGATTAGTTGATAAGAAACACCATAAAGTAAACAGATGCTCTGCTGTAGCATGATGCTACTTTTTTTTCTTTTGATTGTCAACAATAACCGTCTCTTCAATAAAGCTCAGATTTCACTTGTGTTTGGTGGATTCCTGACACGAACAGTGTTTGAACATGGATCAACATGTCTCCCTCCAGCAGCGTTCATACAGCTTTAAGCGCCCGGCTGTGTGAGTGACTCTCCGGCCTGTGGTTCGCTCCGGAGCCGGAGGGCTGGTCCACGGAGCGTCACGAAGCGGCTCAGTCCCTGAAGTGGGAGTGGGCGAGCTGGGATAGGCTGGGAGTTTGGTCGGGACTCGGCACCAGAAAACCAAGGAGCGACTGATTATTAACTTCTGAATGTTGGACGGGAAATTTGCGGCGAGCAGCTTTGCGGAAAAACAACAGCGTGTGGTGCGTTCACGGATGACAAAAGAAGCGTCGCCGGGTAAACTTTCTCCACCGGGTTTGATCGCTCCTGAAAACCCAACCGGGATTTCCTTTTTCTTTCTAACGGAGGCGTAAAGAAGAGACATCATGCCACGAAGAACCGTGCAAGAAGTCACCGTGCAAGACGTCCAGAAGCGGAGAAATCCCAACAAACACTATGTAAGACGCATTTAATTCTCACAACAACGAGCTTAAAGTGAGCAACAGATAAAGGTTATATCGCAGCTCTTCCTCTTTTCCTGTCGGGTAAAGTAAAAACAAAGAGGGTATCAAGTTACAGCCAGTCAGGACAAATGCACAGTTTTCAGACCAGCCTTGATTTTATTATGAAGACAACACAGTGAGTGGATTTATTAGATCCCAACAATCCAAACAATAAAGAAAAGAAGAAAAAAGAAAAAAAAGTGCTTTAAAAAGTTTGTCTCTCAAATAGTTCTATCTCTTTTAACTTTTCCTTGCTTGACATTGAAGAAAGTAATGCTTTTATCAGTTCTTTGTTTGTATCCTCAACTTGTGTCTTTTATTATTTTTCTCCCATTAGTGCTAATTAAAATCACCCACGTGACCTCTCTCTGAGTCTCTACCTTCAAGTTAAACAATTCAGTATCACGTATGTGAATGTGAATGCAAATTTCCCCACTGTGGGACGAATAAAGGTTTATCTTATCTTAATATATAGACATTGTGTCATCATCACCAGAGTCTAACAAAATCTCTTCCAGTGCTTCTCGTATTCCTGCTGCCACGTGTGGGCCATCATAGAGGAAAGAGCCCGGAAAACATCTTAATAGGCAAATCAATCCGGTCCACAGACTAATCCCCATGAGGAGAGGGTTCAAATGGCTTTGTTACACCTCAGGCTCTAAGATTTAGTCAGAAAAACATGCCTGCAGGCACCGGCGACCAAGACACATAGAGAGATTTAGTGGGAGCTTTTAAGGTCACTGCAAGTGAGCACAAAGCAAAGTTTGAACAAGGGAAGGGCCAAAACATTACATACTGTATGTCATGAGGTATTTGTGGTTTCAGCTTGTTAGCATTGTCCATGAATTGTTAAAAAACCTATTAACAAAAAGTTAAAGTGTTAAGTTGATGGAAACATTAAACGTGATAATATGCTGATATCTAGGATCCAAGATTTCCGTTATCTCATTAATATTTTTTTCTATTGTCATACAGAGCCAATTACTGTGTGTGAGGCAAGAGAAAAGTAGGGACAGAAGTGGAATCACTGTGTGCTTATTTTTCCCCAAATCAGTCCCCTCTGCTACTGGAAAGCGTGTGTGGGAGACAAGAATGTCAAAAAAGACAAAGATCCATTGCTCGCGTTTCTGCGATTCACACACAATGGAGCTTTCATCGCTCTTGTGTGAAAGTGAATAGTGGTGGGATACATGTGGGCGAATTTGCAAAAAGCGCACACAAGTCAGTTTACAGTAACACGTATGACATCATAGGATCTTGAGGGCCAACAGTGGGAGCCGCTGCCAAGGCCTTAGCAGGTGTTCGTGTTGGATCCGTGTGCATGGCGTGTGCCTGTTTGTGTGCATATGTTGGTTTGCACCTGTCTATGTGTGAAAATGACGCCTGGGTTGTGGGACCGACAGACCTTATACCGCTGCGAGTGCTAGTGGTCAAGGACGCAGAGTTCTCGAGGTCCTGTGTCTTCTCCATCTGTCTGTTTGCTCTCTGGTGCAGCCCATGTTGTTTTGTGCCTCTGGTACCCTCTTCTGTCCATGTAGGCCGGACACCTTCAATCTTCCACAACCTTGAAGGAGTGCAGCTTATACTGCTTCTGCACATCAGAGTTGAACTGATCACTTAGAAAAGGAAAAAAAAAGAGACTTGCATATACAAGAGCATTTTATTGCCAATGTTTCAGTGATTAGAGAAGCTTTTAAATCTTAAGTTACTGCTTTCCTTTTCTTCCTCACAGCTATGACTTCAGCCTCATTTGTCATTGTAGATGTTGTACTTATTGTTTAGAGAGCTTGTTTGTCTTCATTATTTTTATAGACCAGCAAGGGAAAAAAAAGCTCATCTTACACATTTATTCATATAATGACTCTGTCTTAATGTTTAGAATTTAGTAGTTGGCCACAGACAATATCCTGAAAATTGTGCCGGTGCTCATCTTAATGTATATCCTATTACACACACACACACACACTGAATTTAGAATAAATATAGAGCACAGTGTTTTGAATGAAGCCAGCCTCCCTGCCGGCCTGTACAGCTCCTGTAGTCGGTCCATCCTTGGCCATATCTGACTCTAGTGGCCCTGGAAGAGACAGCGAGGCCAGAGAAGGTCTGGGCCTGGGGCCAGCAGCGTTCAGCCAGACACAGCGAGCCACCAGGGAGTTTCCAATCACCTCCCTGCCTTTCCCCTCTCCTTCTTCTTTACTGAGCAGCTTAAAGAACTGTTGCCTCTAGACTGCAATGGTCGGCTAGATGTTTTTGGTTAGGGGTTTAATGATGCTGATATGAGCCAGATGGAATTTGCTGAGTGAAGTTTAACTTAATGTCGTGCCACAAATGATACAAAAGTAACAGCAAATTATTTCTGTTTGTAGCACGCTGCGTAAATGTACAATGTGATGCTATGTTGTGTTACAGGCTTCGCATGAATCTCATGAACTGATGTTTCCATTGCTGCTTTTGCTGCTTAGTCCTTGTTGGACAATACCAATATTTTTCAAAGAGCTGCAATTTTGAGAAGACAGCGTAGTCAAATCTGCTGCGTTCGTACAGCATAATGACTTCCTCTTAAGCAGGAGGTGATGAAATGGACTGGGAAATGACATAATCATATATCACGATTGCTTTCATAATGGAGTTGACCTGATGTTGCCTGACAAGCATGCTGTCCCTACCCTCTCGACGAGTGATGCCCCAGGGAGGCGGGTGTTTGGATTATCAAGTGGTTGACAGTAATAACTGTTAGTTTAAATGTTCCACTTATTTTTGTCTTTTGCTTTTGCAGGTTTACATCATCAAAGTGTCCTGGAGCGATGGCAGCACAGAAGTCATTTACAGACGCTACAGCAAGTTCTTCGACTTGCAGGTGAGTAAGTGTGTGCGTGTGTAACCTTGTATTAGTGCGTCTCGGCATGTGATTGTGTTCTTGTACTGTAGTCGTCTGTCCAGTTGCATCTTTCAGGGGCCAAGAAGTTATAACTTATCCACCAGTGCAGAGTAGCACGGGTCAGGAGGTGAATGGAAGTGCTCTCCATAAAGCACTGTCCTCGTGTAGACCTAGCTCTCGTAGCCAGGCTGTCCCTGCTCCACCCATATGACACTGGTAATTATATTGTGCAAGAGGAGTCGGAAAATGTCCCAATGAAGTTAATAGAGGACAGTGATGAATGCAACGACCGCACTGATGACCACAGAAATGTCTGAATCATTCTCGAACGTCACGCTGGCTGTGTGTGTTGCACAAGGAGGGAATCTCATTAGTATCCTAGTTTCTCTTCCTCTTTCAAAGGTAATGGATCTGGGTCCCTGGCCACGTCTGAGCTTAAAGAGCACGTACTCCAGGAAACCCAGAAAGGCAACCGCTTTTAATGAGCACATAGTCGATTTAAGCAAAGCGTGCTGTCAGCCCTAATTGGATTAAATTCCTTTTAATTGATTAGGATGGTCAAAGCATGAGCAATGAAATGAAAAAATTATAATGCTCCACCGAGGTTTTTTTCTGAGCCTGAGTTAACATTACAATTTAATGTTAACTAAAAGAATGCAATATATTTCACTACTAATTTCATTAGTTTGACTCAAGCCTTCAAAAGCTGCCAGCAGTCTTGTTGATAAATGAGCTCATATCACACTCGTAATTGTTTTTAATTGTGGCACCTTTCTGCGGTTGAGGCCAAGCCAAAGTGAAAGTGCACATATTGCTATGAACAGTCATCTCTGCAGTGTAATGAACACAGATTGGTTAAAAACATCGAACATCTGTTGTTGGCTTCTGTCGCTTTTCTCAATTATATTTATACAGAATTCATTCATTTATGTTTTGAAATTTTTTGATGATTGGTGAAAGATTTCCAATGTTGGGAATTCAGTAAATTTGGTGTCATCATTCAGCCGTAGCTCTGCTTTGCTTTTGATGTTTTTGGCTCAAGAATAAGTTGGGTTTTTTTTAGACTGAGTGCTGTGACTAAGGGAGAGAAGGAGATTTGGAAACCTTCTGATATCAGTGAAAGATTCTTTTTTCTTTCCAGTATAGGCTGGAAAGTGAGATTTGAAAGCCAAGACATCTTAGCATCAGATGAAGTAATTGCTGCTACTTAATTAATGACTGTTCATGTTGTTATTTGCGTGCTGGGGAGCACAAAATCTCTCCTTTAAAACATCCAGAAATATTGATAAAACACATAGTTAACTGTCATTGATCATTTTCACCAATATCCGTCCGTGCTTATTTCATCCATATACCAACACAAATCACTAGTTACATCACTAACAGTATCAGATCAATGGCATTGAATCAGATGAGCATGTATGAGATATTTCCAGCTGGGGCATTCCCTGCTGGTGTTTACCCCTGCCATGCCATTCAGCTGCTTCCTGCTGCGTTGACAGCCTGTGGGTGGGCTCTCACTGGTGAGGGAGATGTAGATAAACCCAGCTGGAGAGATTACAAGCCAATCTCTTATCTCCTGTTAGGTTTGGCATTGACATATTATCAGCCACCTTGAGGCTGTGGTATTTCTTAGAGAAAGTGTGCAAGTTGGAGTGATCAAATCTCATCACCTCCACTTTGATAAAGGGATTATACGTGTTTCATGTGCCAGCATTGTTTTTAATTTATTTGAAGTTGTTTTTTTATAATATAAAAGGGTATTTTTTTGGACCACTTACACTGTGGACTATGATGAGGATAAGGCGGTGGTTTGACATCATCAGGCGTCATCCCAGGTGCCCGGCCAGGATAGTGACCAAGAGCTGAGTCATTCAGTTCCTGTCGTTACCACTTCTTTATTTCCTGTCATCCTCCTTTTGCTTTTTTCATCTTATCCTGCCATTTACCCATCTGCTCTGGTCATATCTCATTCGGTGGCTTGATGCTGTTTTGATTTAGGAGGGGGTTTTATAAATAGAGAAAAGATGATCGTGTAAAAAATGACACATAAAGTGTCTTTTGGTCATTCTGAAGTGTCAGAGCCAGACAGGAAGTGTTATTCACTACATCCTGTCGGCACAGCTGGATCAAGCAGCCGATGCAAGTTCAGCCAATGCAACATGTGCTTTTTTATGTGATCACTGACCTCAAACTGAGTTTACTCACCCAGTCTGACATCAGCATGATTTCTACAGTGAGGAAGGGTTATAATAGGTTGTAATTGTTTAAAATCCATATGTACATTTTTTTCATATTTGGATGACATGTTATCGGCCATGTTTCCTTTATATAACAGGTAAAATTCAGAGCAGCTTGTGTTGAGCAGTCAGTGATACTGATCCCAAGGAGAAAAACACACACAGGGTGTCATTAGATAATTACAATCTTAACACCAATTTGCATTCCTTCACTTTTTAAAAAAATTATCTCTGCTGCACTAACTTGCCCCGTAATGATTCTCCTGCCAGATTAAAGAACTTACTTGTTAATGGAGGTGATAAACAAGAACAGTATAGAATTAACTCCACCACATCTAATGCTTGGTCTGCTGTGCGACACGGCTGGCATCACGGCACAAACATCTCTCTAATTACTGATGTCTTGCATGTCTGACAGCATTCAGTTCCTGACAATGCTTTACCAAGAGCCAGACGTTCTTCTCACCCAAGATATTTCTTATGTTTTTCCTGCAACACACAAACCAAAGTCTCTGTGTAGCTGTTACCTCTAAATAGCATCAGAGAGCTCAGGATCCATCTCTCATGTTGGTGAAAGACTCTGTGGTGAGACAGAATTATTGCCTGCACTTATGCATAAATGTATGTAATGAAAAGTATGTGTTTAGTCTTACAGTCTGTTGAATACTGAGAAATGCATTCAGCCATTTGTGTTTCAACATAAAAGCCTGTGGGTTTTTCCCCCTCTGTTTCAGTGTGTTAAATTGTGAACAAACAGACTGATCTGTTGCTTCAGACAGATGGAAAGTGCAGAGATTTTTTTTTTTTTTTTTTAATTTCCATGTCACTAAGAACAGTTTCCATGCTGCACACGTGTCCACTCAGCTTCACAAGCTTTGTCTTCCAGCATTCCCCGTTGCCTGGATTCAGGATACGCTTTTACTTTAAAGCTGTAGGAAAAAATCCAATACATCGCACAGCTGTCATATTTTCCATCTGCAGTAATCAAGTAACAAAACTTCTTAAAGGGGGCCAGTTTTATTTTTCTTAGAGCGTTGGGGATTGTGTTAAGGATCTACATGGTGTGGACAGAATATTGTTAACGAAAACAGTGATGGTCTAAATAAATCATATCAGACATTATCAAGCAAATAATCCACTGACATTGTCTTTGATAGATGAAGATGAACTGTTGTTGAGACTGTATTTGTCCTGACTCAGTGAAATTAATTCAAGCTATAAGAAGCTATACATCACCATGGCACTCTTTTTAAATTTTCATATTCATATGCTGGCGATGCCTGTGGTTTCTATGCAGTATGACCTAGACTGACAGAAAGCCAAGTCTGAAACCGGAGCTACTTAACCATTTGCTGTCTCTTGATTTGGATTGGCCAACAGGATTTGCAGTTATCTATCAAATGACTAGTCTCAATCGGGAGTAGTCTTGTTTTAGGAAAAGTATTTATTGTTGCTTGCACAAACAACCCCCCTTGCTATTCTCATCACATGCATGTTTCCATCTTAAGTGGCACCATACCGAACTGAAAATGATTGAGTCTCCATCCACTGGAGCTATAAACTACCAAAGGAACTGAGATTGGGAAGTTGTACTTCAAACCTTGTGATTGACTGGTGACTTGTATAGGGTGTACCCTGCCACTTGTCCAGTGCATGCTGGGAAAGGCTCCAGATCCGGCAACCAAGAATAGAGCAAGTGGGTATAGAAAATCAATAGATGGATGGAAATTGTGCCTTGGCCACAAGGGGGTGATGGGGGGGCAGTATATGACATCAGAGAGACAAGGAGTCGAGAAATATAGTCTGTGATTAAACCCAGGCTTTTCACTGAGGGGTTATCCCAGCAAAACAGCAACTCCTGTTACTTAGGGGTTATGGGATAGCTTTTAAGAAGCCCAAGCTACATTGGAGCCAATGTTGCTGTAAACGGCTCAAAACTGCAATATGCTTTTCAATAGTTTCATCAACTGTACCTCAGTATATAACAGCGTACTTATATCAATATTGAAATATAAACTGTAACATGACAGCAGATTGTATTCGTTTTGCCCACCTCTGTTAGGTAATCAGGAGAAGATTGTCAAATTGAGGATCCAGGGTCAAGCACCTTTTATTTACTGAAGTGTACTTGAGGAGCACTGAGCCCCAACCAGACCCTTCTGTGCTGTTATTAAACTGACCCTCTGCTGTGACCTCTGTGGAGGTGGAACGAGAATGACCCTAAAGGGACTAACTAAAAGTAAAATGATCTAAACCATATATATAGACTGAACATACAAGGTACCCATATCATTGATGAGTCCCCAGAAATTGGCCTTTGTGTTTACCACATGCTTATGTCAGCATATAGTATGCTAACCAGGCCTAGTATTAATCAAAGTAAGAGAACCTGTCTGTTCATATTGAAACAGCGGCCCTGAGGAGGTTAAAGACAAAGCAGTCACTGGCAGAATAAAGCAAGTTATTTTTGCATCATATTTTGTATTTGCTTTGCAGAATAGAGCCAATCAAGCTAACCTACCATTTAATCCCCGATCTGCTGCACTCAGAGAGCACAGACCTCCACAAAGGCCAGTAGTCCACTCTTGGTGATGTGCAAATCTGCAAGCGTAACCACTGTATATGTCTGGAAATATTTACAACAGTGGCAACGTTACAGTTGTACCACATCTGTCATGAAACCACTGTCCTCAATAACGACTGCTTTCTGCAGGGAGTTTAAGCAACTGCATGTGTAGGTTACACCGTGGAGGATTACAGGTACTGGCAAATTTGGATTGTAATATGGAGCCATCACATTTTGCTATTGGCTATGCTTTGTTACTGTCTACTGGATTTTAAGATGTGCTACTCAGCCAAGGCCAAATGCTCTATCTTGCAATGTTAACGAAAGTGAAAAATAATTAGTGTGTCTAGTGTGATTTGGATTTGCTCTGAAATTTAATGGTTTCTTCCTCACTAGTAATCCGTAATCCTGCTGACAGACAAATAAACCAAACCGAAAACATAACCATCTTGGCAGAGGAAATAAGCCCTTGGCATCATTCAGTACAGTATGTTAAACTGTTAAGATTCAGAGCCGCGACCAATGGATGGTTCCTTGTTCTCGCTGCTTCATGAGCGAACTAACAGCTCAGCCATCCACTAATGTGTGGTGCTTCTGTACAGTGTGGTCGTCTGCAAAGGGTTAAACATGACCTCAAGCGTGAATGTATAGCGGACTGAGTGAATGAATCAGAGATGTACTGAGATAGGCATGTGGCAAAGAGAGCAGCCATTGTTCTCCAGCCTTTTATATCTCACTCAAGTCTCAGACGTCTCACATCTTCTTTATTAGGCCTTTATTTGAAGGCCGACGACGTGGTTAAAGCGGATATGGACGAGACAAATTATAGCCCCTTGGAAGATTACGTTAGTCTCTGAATCAGCAACAATTTGGTAAATGAAATAACAGTGTTTAAGGGTTTAGCATTACTGTGGATATTAACAGACAGGTAATGTGACAATAGAAAGCTTTGTTCTTCTTCCTTTATATCCAGGTCTGTTGGCTTACATGGTGTCAAACATTGACCCGAATGTGTCAGTTTATTAAATTATTAATGACAAAATCAACATTGACACCACAAAGCAAAATGAAGAGACTGTGTGTAAACAGTTTTATATCAGTTTATGTTCAAAGTCAGTTCACTCTTTCCATTATTCAGTTTCCCTGGCAGATTAAATTTTGCAGAATATTGTGTTTTTATTTGCAGGAAATCTAGATATCTTTCAAACATTATTTAGAATAATAGCAATGTCTCCTCATCAGGCTTTGGTGAATGAGTCTGTGAGTACTTTCAAGTAAATAAGGAAAAAAGTGACATTGCAGTTTAGGGTTTGAATTTAACCTTTGACAGCATTTTGAATATTCTGACAGCGTAAGTACAGAGATACAGTGCAAATCCAGAGCTGATGAGTCCGTACTCTGAAATTATAATTTTTGTTGAACCATTGTTTAATGTGATCAGTGTGTGCTGTCCACAGTCATGTCATTGTACAATCTCTATATGTAGCAGTACTGATATGGCATGCATTTCCCTCTAACTGAAATGAACTCTGCAGGACACAATTCACAATAACACACTTCAGAAAAGCCTTGGAAAGTCATGTGGAGCTTGACTACAGTCCACCTTGGCCTGTCATCCTCCTGCCTGTAGAGCATGAATATTTGATGCTGGCTGCGTGATGTAACTGGTATTTTGAAGAGACATCTTTACTCTCTCCAGATGCCTTTTCTTGTGTGAGTGGCTCTGATTACAGAGTAGATACAAGGTTTGGAGTAGACACAGAGACTGGGTGTGTCTGCACTCTCAGTCAGACACATGGGAACAATTACAGTGTGTGGGGTATTGGGTCTTCTGTGTTTGTCTCTCTCTCTTTCTCTGCCTGTCTCTTTGCTTATGCTGTCTCTCTTAAGGTGGTACTGTGTCATTGATCAGGCATCTGACTCTTAAGCCAAATTGTTGCTTTGTTAGTTTAGTGGTCTTTTTGTCCTCCTCTGAATTCCTTCTTTGCCCTCCTCTGCATGGGAGACTAAACTGGGCTGACTCACCTCTTTCCTTGTCTTGATTTTGTAGACAAAGAAGTTTCCTGGTTCACTTTTCTGCCCCCATTCTTTTCAGTGTTTCTAGTTTAACAGGGAAAATTATGGCTTTAGCTTCACGATGTTAAACTTAAGCAGACGGAAGTCGTTTAAGCTTCATATTCAAGCCTAAAGCCTGAAACATAAGCACCAAACAACAGTTTTCTGAGATGCAATTAATATCAAAGCTCACAATGTTATCAAGAATGCTGTTGGATTTTTTTTTTTTGTCAGGCAGTTTGTTTGCAAGCCCTTAAAGTGTGAGAGAGGGTTGAGTTATTTGACTTAAGATCCCAAAGCAAAGCAAAGGTGTGTTTTTTTTTTTTTTTGGCGTGCTTGAAGTTTTGAGGCCTGCAAAACTCATTAGAGGGTTCAAAGATTAGGTTAAAATGAGATCTTTGAACTTCCTTGTTGGTCAAATTGAAACAAATGGACTTAAGTATGAGATGTGAGCGAGAGTTGGAGAAGAAATAGTGAATCAGAGAAAAAAAAAAGGCAGGTGGTGTCTCTGTACAGCTGAAGATCTGTCTGTTCATTCACCTGTAAAACACGTGTCCTCTTGTACGTTTGAATATATACAGTATCATGTTTCTTCATTTTTTTTCTGACTGGTGCTTTTCCATCCAGATGCCTGCAGCTATCCTGGAGCTGTCAGACTTTTGGCTCGGGTGCCACTGTGGCACCATTTCAATTTCCTACTACTGTTATATTTCACTTACAATCCTTTTTTTTTTAATACCCATTTCTATTATGAATATTTAGACATGTGTGACGTCCAATGCACTTTTGCTTCAATCTATTCTTCTGCTTGTCTTTGTCCAGATCGCAGTGGCAAGAGGACAAACTGTCCAAAAGTTATTGCATCTGTGTTTTCCTCAAAATAGAAAAGTATCAAGCTCTATCTACTTAACTGATTTGAGGCTGTGTGAACCTTATGTCACTCATTGTTTTATGGCAACAACGCCTCTTTGGCACCTGACTAGATGGAGGCAGTCAATAGAAAGTAATAGAAAAGACTATTTGGCACAGGTGTTTGCTTTTCCCATAACCTCTCCATCACCTCACTTCATATTACATCTTCCCCTGTCTTTCTCTTAGTCTTGGCTCCATCCAGCTTATTGTTTCCAGAGGACATTTTGTGACTGCTTTGCTAATTTATATTGTTAGAAAATTACAAGATTACGCTACAAAAAAAACATAGCAAGAATGGCAGCATCAGGGAAATATCGACGAATTCCAACTATGAACTTGAATAATGAATAATCAAAGCTCATATCAAAAATCATGTCTGGTGAAAATGCAGCACCACACATCCTCTACCCAGTGATGCACACGGTTGATGTTTCATGACCCACACGTGTAAAATTAGATTCGAGAGTAGGTGGCTCAGAGGAGGCTGCTCAGTGATATAACGGTTTGTGTTCAAAGTATATTTTGTAATATATCCTTAATAGTTTGAATCAGCTACGTTTCATGTTTAGAGCAAACAGGATGCGCCTCATTATCAAATATTGGATGAATCAAACCATGTACAAAATCTGTCTTACATAACACATCAAAATCGGTATTTTTGTTTAAATATACAAGTCCAGAAAATTATGCAATTGTGAAATTTACCCATTGAGGATAAACATACGACAGCATCCTTGTTTGGGTTTTGCCAGTGCTGCATATTGTAGAAATGAGTCTCTCATACCAGTGAAGGTACAGAGCTATTTAATTGTCAGGGGAATGAAAAACATCCCTGTTTAGATATTTGGCAAGCCAATTTGGTTTTGACCTTCAAATGTCTCTGTGGAGCACAGCCTTGATAGATATATCATTTTATCAGGTCGACCTTGACTAGAACATAGTCAGAAATGGTATTAATCTCATTATGTTATAGCCCTGTCCCTGATTTCACTTAAAGCTTAACTAACTTTTTAATGAGGACGTCTACACAGGAAACATTTGCCACCATCTGTCACTCATTTGCTAATAATGACAGCGTTGACACCGAAGTCCTCTGTGTGTCAGCAGTAGATAATCTGACCCAATGCTCCATGTTAATGTTTTAGATCAGAAGCATCATCTCAAAAGTGAGAGAATGAGAACTTGTTGCTCCTTCACTGCAGAATGATCGGTATTTTTTGTGATATTATTTTCTGATAGAAATGAAGGATTTAGTTTCAGCTTGTGATTTCATTAATGCAACATTCAGCTGAGAGGAGAAACTCAACAGTGAAGCCCCTGATGTTGTCTTTGGTAGGAAGAAAAACCTTTTTTTTGGCCCATAGTTCAACCATGGTAACTAAAAAAAAGTGACCAAATGCACTGGTCATTGATTCAGGAAATGGTGCATCCCTTTATATTATTCAGCCAAACATTGGTTCTGCTGAGCCATGAAACATTTACTCAAATCAGCATAAAAATGTTTTTCTGTAGCCAAATAAATTTGCCTTGGAATGTGAAAATCTTCTCTTAATGTTTTTGAAGTATTGGATTCTGTAACCTGAGTACACTATCAAAGAAATGTCCAAACACTCCTCTATCAAACTCTTAATTGAGCCAAGCGTTTTTATCCGTAACCCTAAATCTTTTGGTTTAATGTGTTTTACGTCAAGCACCATACAAGGATCCATAAATGAAGAACGTGCAGATCCACAGTCAGAAAAGTACGTTAGAGAAAGTGCACTTGGAGTTCAGTGGTCAGTTTGGCCAGATGTCATTTTATTGGCCTCAGCTGCATGAAGAATGAAGGACATGCACAAGCACAAACATTTATGTATGCATACACATAAATAAGGAGCCGTACAGGTGGGAGCACAAAAGCTCCATTAGGAGAACAAAGGAGACATTAGTGGCCAAAATGATGATGAAACATAACCTATAGTCCAATGTGACAGAAGGACAAATATAATACCGACTCTTAAGACAGCACTATTTGTAAAGAGAGAGAAAAGAATGATCAAGAGAAATGGTATAAGAGATATAAGCAACCACTGCTCTCTGGCCTTTGAAAATTATGGAAGCAGAAATGTTCCACTATGTCAGTGGTGCCTTGCTGCAGCAGCATATGAAGTAGAGGGGGAAAACCATACCATCTGCTCAAGACATTCCTAATCATTGGCAGGCCTTCCTTTATTGGCCGAATTCCTCGTAGGAACTGCTGATTTGTAAAAAAAAAAAAAAAAAAAAAAAAAAAAAATGTGAACCCTTCCTCTCCAGCCTCAGCTATCCTGTTGTGTTTAATGTGAAGTGTATGTTTATATTGAAGCTGTGTGTATGTGTGAGTGTAAATGCTTTGTGTGCTAATCCGTTTTAATTGCTTGTGGTGTTTCAGATGGAATTGCTGGATAAATTCCCGGTGGAAGGAGGCCAGAAAGACCCCAAGCGCAGGATCATTCCATTCCTACCAGGTAACACACATAGAGTCCCCCAGTGCCCTTTCACACACATACACTTAGCAAACACACACACATGTGGTTAGTTTCCAATGAATAGAGGAAGAACTATTTTGCCCTTTAATTGACTAATATCAAGAAAAATGCCAAATATTCACTGGGTTCCAGCTCCTGAGATTTAAGGATTTGCCGGTTTCCACCATTTATATCAATAGAAATTGTGACAGACATTTTTCATTAACTTTCATTTTTCAAGTTAATAGATGAAAAGATTCATCAACTAATCTAAAAATGATAATAAAAATACTTGTTAGCAGCAGCCCTATTTATGATAAGATGTCAGACAGTCAGTCTTAAAGATGTGATAAGAGACACAAATCTGATTTGCTGTATGAACAAAGCCTTCAACTTCTCCATCAAAACCATTTGCATGCGCAGGGTTAAACGTGGACAACAATGACTCAGATGATTCAGGCTGTGAATGACCTGGAGTACAGCATAATATTTTGCACTCAAAAGAAGCAACCAGAACAATCTGTTGCAACCATAATTGCTTATAACCACACTGTTTCTGTGAACCGAGAATATGTTGTTCCGTCTCCTCCTTAAACGTTCAGCTGACTCAGCATATAGCCTATAGACATATTAAACAATTACATAAATTAGTGTTGGAGCCTTTGGGTGAAACATTAAATGTTTGTCATTTTGACATAAGAATACTCTACCTGTGATCATAAAATGAAAAGGTTGCGATTCAACATTCGTTATGAGCTGCTCTCTTGGCTTAGCCGCACTGTTGTCCTGGCTGACTCATCATCTTGTGAAAAACCTGACTGGTAAAAATGATGCTTTCTTCTTTTTTTAGTTTCCATTACTTTCCCGCACGTACAGTGCAAGTCGCAATGAGGTTTGTTTGGAAAAAGGGCATTGGGTGTGCTCGAGCAACTTTTGAAATAGTTTGAGATTTAGATCCTGCTGAAAGTAATCCTTTATGAGAGTTTGGAAGAAAGCCTCACCCAAAGACCCCACCCACATCTCCCCTACCAGGCTCAGGATGAGTGGGGGGGTGTAGGATTTTTTTTTTTTTTTTTTTTTTTTTTTTTTTTGTGGCCTTGCAGGTCTGGAACTCATTGAGCGAATACACACACAAAAACACACACTCAGACTGTTTGATGAACTCTGAGTAGGAGGAGGGGAAGAGAGATAGAAAAACACTGCTTTTTCATGCTGTCCCTGCAAACAGTCAGACAAAGCACACTGACCATGGGTACTATTACAAATTCTCTTCCTCCTGCGTGTACTGTTTTACCCTGAAACCTTAGACTTTCTGTAAATTTTCTGCCGACTTCTCATGAAGGATTTTCGCTTTCTCTTCCTGTCTTCAAGTTTAGTTCTGAGTGTTGGCAGACGCTTTCGCTTCTCCTGTTTTCTGTGGAAGAAAATGACCATTCAAATGCCCCAGAGGAAGGCACCAAATCCCCAATGGCTCCTGTCCAACTGTTTGCTTTTGTGTGTGAGGTTTTAACTGGTCTTAGATCCCAGATCAGGTCATACACCTCTTTTGAGATGGGCCCTAATCTTACATTTGCCTTAGTCGCAGAAGAATTTTCCGGACAGCCAAGACTCAAAGAACAAAAGTCTGGACTGTGGGCTGAGACCAACATAACAAGACACGGAAGTGGTTTTTCCCTTCTCGGTTTGGTTTGTTCAAGGCCCAGAGCTGTTTTCACTTATTTGGTATCTTCACATCAGCACAGTGGCTTTTCTGCATGTGTGCATAGTGCAGAATTTCTGCTGTGTTTTTTGACAGGTATCCACACCAAAATCTTGACAGTTGCATTTTTCTTCATCTTTACCTCTAAGAGGAAGGTCAAAACGTTTCAAAACTTGGCCATTTAAACCCCACGCTCATTCTTTCGTTTATCTCAAAATTACATGGTATGCACAGAGTATCTGTACATATCTCTCACGGTCTTAAATTCCTTTGATACTTTCATGCATGACATTGAGATAAAAGTGATAAATTTGATCTCTAGACTGTAGAGTGATGCTCTTCAAGCGTCGGCAGGTCAGCCTTTGAAAAAGAGCTGATATGCTCTTGACCAGTTATCTGAAGTTGGAGATGTTAAATGAGTCCAAACCCAAGATGGAATGTGGGCCTGTTTCTTTAGGGCCCCTGCTTGATAAAAGAGGTGATATATTTACATGAGCGTGGATCCCAGAAGTAGAATATGAATTTCCCTTTTCTTCTTAATGATGGATATATCGTACATAGTGAACTTGTTTCAGCTACTCTGTTTGACTGGGGATCTCTCTGCCTGCCGCAATAGGACACAGTATGTTGGGCAGGTCAGATGTGTTTCTGTGGATCTGATTAATAAGAACAGTTACATTGACCTTCTTGTATATGCCTCATTCATATCACGTCCATCTCTTGGGAAAGCAATCAGTGCTCTTGTCTACTTGAATGTGTCGTACCAGTAGCAAACTCGTCTTTTACGTGAGTGTATGAAGCTGTCTGCCCTTAGTCAGCAACTTATCCAAGAACACAGTAATTACAACACACACACTCATTCTTTTAACTTAGAAACTCCACACGTCTTGTTGTTGTTATGTCAAGCCTTTTGGGGCAAGTCGTTTGACATTAGGCCAAGTCAAGTCTCAAGTCAACAAGTCCGTTTTCAACTTTTTCTAGTAGCAACTATCAAGTCATTGAAGAGGAGTCCAAGTAATTTCAGTTTTGTTACAGCAAGTTTCAAGTCAAGTCTCAAGTCTTATAGCAGGGATCGAGTTGAGTGTCAGCTCGCGTAGTGGAAAGTTTCAAGTTATTCGAGACAAGTGCAGTTCAATTGGTAAAATCCTTTCAATGCATAATTAGATATTCAATATATTGTCCGTTTTATTTTTTAAATTTATCATGAATTATTACAAGGTCAAACCTCGAACGTTTCTGTTTCCAAGTTTTAACTCAAGTCTTTAGGGAGTTAAGTATCAGAGCTGTCAAGTCCAAAACAATCCAAGTCCTCGATCCTCGTCCATTTTAATTCTAAGGCTTTGGTGTTATGTAAAGGTTTTAACTACTCAGAATCCCTCTCAAGAGCTAAGACTGGGTAAAAAAACAGGAGGAGTTCATGTGTGGTGAGCCCCAGTGATTAAGAGGCGAGTGCTGAGAACAGCTTTCTGTGTGTGAGGTGTGTAACAACGAACCTCTCTGTGTTCCCACCTCTGTCTGTCTCTTCTTTCCATCGACCTCCCTCGCTCTCCCCAGGAAACAAAAGTTGTTTGATACCCTCGGTCAGTGCTGGCTCTGAGATTTGCCGTAAAGTCTACCCAGCCTCTGCCGCGGCTCCAAGGCAGCAGCTTTCCTCCCCTCCCTCCTCCGTCCCCACACAAGCCCTCTTCTCGGCTGCACCCGTGAGCCGCCGTGCATACAGAGTGGGCAGTGTTGAGTCACCGCTTCGCTCCTGACCCCTGAGAGCTTTGGAAAATCGTCAAGAAAGCTTTCTGTTTGAGGAGTGACGAGCGGAGGAGAAGAAGAAGAGACAGGGAGAGAGGAAGGGAGGGAGGAGGAGGAGAGGCGACGTAGGTGTCCAGGGGTTGACTTTCAAAACTCTTTAGTTTTCCTAAGCTGTCCAGACAGCGTGTCCTTTCGGCTGCTCTGGCGAGATGCTGCCAACACCTCGGAGACTTGGACTGTCTTCTCTCATTCTTCATCGAGTTAATCTCCTCTTTAATAGTCTCCCTCATGTAGTGCTCTACTGTTCTCGTCTACACAAATGTGTTGAGAAATTAGGCCGGTCGGACCGCGCACGCTTTTTTTTTTTTCTACCTCTTATTTGATGCAATTATGTATATGTGGAATAGTCAAGAACATAATAGTCTGCAGCCAGCCTGGTGGCTCTGTGGAGGCTATAATGCTCATCGTGCCAAATTGTAATATGGATAGAAGTTGATGTCTAATGTTGGTTTTTGATTCTTGTGAAAGTAAAAGTATAAAAATTATCAGTTTAAGGCCTTAACTCATATCACATTGTGAGTATTCCATCCATTAATTGTTGGTGGTAGGAGGTGAAAAGTGCTTTCATCCTCTGGGAACCATGAATGTACAAAATCCATCCAATAGTTGTTGTCATATTTACTCTGGTGTGACTAATACAAATAGAACAACAGTCACAAAATGAGGAGCTACAGGAACAACCATTATGTTGAAGTGCTGACCTTTCTCACAAAATTGACCTGCCTATTATTATATATATTTATCTCCAAACCTTCCTTATTGCCTGACAACATACTCAAGAATACTTTTGTCTTTGTTTTGTGATACGCCTGAGTCAACTACAAGCTTGTGTGTGAGAGATGGGATGGATGGATCGAGGGCAGAGCTGGGGTCACTTGGGGTGTTGGTGGTTGTGGTTATTGGGTAAAATGTGTGAGATGTCTTCTGAGGAAGTGGCGACACATCTATCCACTCAGCAATAAACACCTCTTGATTCAGTCTTTCTGTTGATTTATCTTTATTTTTGTTAGTCTGGAATCACAAGATAATCAGTAACACATGAGCATAAATATTCATAATCAGACACTGATGATAACAGACGGCCTCTGTGTCTCTGTATCTTCATCTATACGTCTTTCCTTGTGGTTTTAAGCTACATCAGTCAAGGAAGTCCTGTTTTAGTAACGTGGAAGACACATCTCCTGTGAGTTCATGTTTCAGCAAGGGTGCTTTAGACACTCTTTAAACAAATAACCCCTTGATGGAGGTGATGCAGTAACCTTTGGAAACATGTCCCCTTTTTGTGTTCAGGATCTTGTTACATCCTTGACTTCCTGCCCGGTTTATATGTTTGCATTAGAGCTGTCTCAGTGAATTTATTGGAGAAACATCAGCAGCTAAAATGAGGAGAACTAAACGCTGGCTCTGAAATTTCCTGCATGCCGTTAAGTTAGAAGAGTGTTTTAAGAGGCCTATTTGTAGCCGTTTCTTGTTATTGTTCTGGCGAAGCCGGCTCGTCTGTGCCTGCGGTTATTTGTGCCCGGAGATAAGAGCAGCGGAGTAGCGTTTAAGCTGTCACGCAGACATAATTTGCTTTCCCGAAATCATTTATTCATGACTTGGAAAGGCCAGCTATTCACCTAGCTCCTTACCCACCTCATTGTGCTGTCAGTGTTATTGATGATGTGACTATATTGTGTCTGCATGCTAATTCATGAACCATGTTTTGTAATAGCCACTGTGTCCTTATTGTCCTTGAGTGGACCTCTAACTTTTTAATGCTCTAAGTGAAAAAGAGTTTTATTTGATAATACTGTTTTTATGTATGTGACAGACAGATACATGCTCATTGTAAAGAATAATAATTAGAATATTTCATATAATTTAAATGTGGAATACTGGTGGTAACACTGATGATGCTAAACATTTCCTTGAATATATGAATTTGTCGTCATAGACATTCGCATCGAGTAAGTTGATGTTTGCCTTTTCTCACTTCTTTGTCCTACTTTGTTTCAGGGAAGATCCTGTTTAGGAGGAGCCATATCAGAGATGTGGCCATGAAAAGGCTAAGGCCCATCAACGAGTACTGCAGGGTGAGTATATTGACCAATGCGTTACTTTAACCTGGTCGGGGAAAAGAAAAGAAAAGAAAAACAAGTTTCCCGCCCATCAACTCGGTCATAAACGGGAAAATGGAAAATCAACTTCTCATGCCTTCTGTGTATATACGAGCAACATGAGTCGCTGTCAACACATTCATGATCACATTCAGCCTCTCAGGACAACTTATGATTGAATGTCTTGATTTGTGATCTTTCTTGTGACAACATGCCAGCGTCTCTAATTTGTAAGTCTCGACCTTCATCCGTCAGATATTCCAGCCGTGAAACAGACAGTAGTTGTTAAAAAATTAAAACACATGGTTATATCCATTAAAGTTAAGCTCGTGGCCGTGCTGCAAGATTTGCATAACAACCAGATTTATAAGACCACATTGTTCCAAGAACAGATGTATGAATAATGCCGTTGCCCTTGCCTTCCAAATTGGCAGTGTATTGTTTGTGCCGTGCTAAACTCCCTGGAGCAACTCTGTGACAGCAGGCGTTATCCCGCTGAGGTGTCCTAAAAGCTCCCCAGGTGCTCCGTAGCTGGCGGTGACCTCCCTGCTAAAGGACACAAACTAAATGAGAATTTCTCTCAAGGGATCAATAGTGTATGAGCAAAAATGTTTTTTCTGTGTAATGTACTTTAAACCCATGAGCCTTCTGGACAAGAGATGCACTTGTGTGTCTAAGTTGCTGTCAGAGGCAGAAGAGAGACAGGATGGACTCCACTTCTGTAGAGTGTTGAAGTGTGGCATAATGTGTTGCTGGTGTCTGTTTTACCATTTGAAACGCTGCAGCTCTTTCCACGTAAAACAGAGAAAATGTAAAACCTGTGCATTATCTCATTATGCCCATTACGTGGCTTTTTACCAAAGAGATTAATCATTTGGCCTCAAGAACAGGGGGGGAAATGTAACTCTACATTCTCCGGCTCCACTGTAGCAGAACTGCAGCCATAAAACTGCCAATACAGCCAGCAAATAATTACTGCAATTTGACAGAAATGTAATCACAGCGACTTCAATGAATACGTTATGATTGATGTTCAGCTTCTTAGCAGCGAGACGATGCTTCGTGCCCTTGGAGTAAATTCAAAGCAACAGCTTTAAATTTAGTTTCCAGCTGTTTATCTGCAGTAACTAAGGACTCTGTTTTGCCACCAGCACTCAGTTGTTTTCATGATCAGACATCTCCAAACATATCTTGGCCACAAAGTCACATGATTTAGGTGTGAAGCAGTTCTCTGGTAGTCAGAAATACCAGACAGGATGAGCTGTTGTTGTATCTCGCGTTGTGGCGGCAGCTTTCAGCAGAGAGGTGTGCCAAAGGCGGAGAGCTTGCTGGTGCTGAGCTTGCTCCAGTCAGCACATCCACAGCCCATAGGTTGTGTTTTTGTTAAATTTTACAGGCCGGCCCCGAGGCCTCTAAACCATACATACCTCCTTGTGTCTCTCAGAGGCAGGAAATTTTAGGATGTTTTTACAAGTTACTTACTGACTTAGCCCTTACTCATGCCTTTCAACTGTATTGTTTTATCACGGGATCACTTCTCTTCTTCACGAAGAGCCTCAAGAAACTATTACTGTATAAATTCTGATACGGGCCTTTTGTCACTTCTTCCCATCTGAATAAGAACAACAATCCGCAAGGCTTCAGAATAAGCAGAAAAGTTTTCTGTATAATAAACAGTGTTGAGGGCTGGAGGGGCTGGTGACTGTACAGCTACTCCACCAAGTGTCGTCTGGGGTTAAAGGAATGTACAGCTGGTGTAGGCAACATCTTTAACCACTTATGTGAAAAATAAGAGTTTGGGGGAGGAATGGATGGAGCTGTTGGTTCGTGTCTATGGGTGTGGATGTTTATGTGAATAGCTGAGCCAAACCAGTTGCGTGCTGCAGTCAGTTGTTATTGTGTAAATGTCTGAAAAGTTATGAAAATTGCATTTACCTGTCCTGGATTGTTAAAGTTGTGGAGATGAATGAACTTTGATTGACATCCACAAAATTGTTTAGGATTTAGTGCTGAGGCATGTTGATGTTTTCTTCAGTAAAATCAGATTCATCCACCAAACATTGCAACAAAATAAAATGATCCACAGTGAGCAGGATTTCTTTTTCCTTCTCAGTTTTTAACTTTTTAACTTTAAGGTTTTATGGTGTGCAAGTATTGTGGAAACAAACACACTCCTGTCACGCTGCTAAATTCCAGCAGTGGGAAGTCACAACTCACCAGCAAGCGAGCCAAAAGCTATCTCACACATCAACAGTGTCCGACGCACAGAGTTGATAACGATTTAAAACAACATTCAGCCCTACGATAGCATCAGGGCATGTCGGATCTCAGAATGCAGTGTTGTTGACAGTGCATTGTGGGTATTACGGTAACTGCTGAAACAAATCTGAACTTGACTGTAAGCAAAAAAAGAAAAAAAAAGAAACGCATTTTCATCCACCCCCGTAGGCAGTCAGGTTGACAAGGTGAAACTTCATGTTTCTCTTAGGGAAGAGCTGAGTCAGCCCTTCTGTTGCACAGCTGAGGCTTCAACCTGACTCATATGGAATTTCCCCGGTTGTAAAGTCTTATGTTTTTATTCAAGTCAGGAAACACGGTCGGATAAAAAAAAAAAAGAAAGAAAGAAAAAACATGGAATCAAGGGTTGTTTGCCTAAACCGAGTGTGTGACTGCTGAGCTAGAAAGGTCACACAGTTTGATGAAATGCATCACATTAATAAGGTCTATTTATGTAATGAAACAATTTCCACCCAACCTTCATTAATCAGTATTTAAAAGATATGAAAAATAAAAAGTAAAAGAAGATTTTACATAAATTTATTCCAAGGCCAGCAGCAGTTTTCTGAAAACAAATGCTCCAAACAGTCAAAATATATTCACAGCGCTTCTTGTTTGAGATAGAATCAAAAAAAATATATAATCTGCAAAAATCTAACATCTTAAACCTCCTTTGTTGTTTTGCTGTATGTGTCTACATGTGAAAAATGTGCACAGATACGGTCCCAGTGTACTGCAGGGAGTGCATGAGTAGATCTCTCATTTCCATTACCTATTTTTCCTTGGAGAGAACACATGTGCACACACACATACACACACACACACGTACACACAGGCACACACAATTACCTTAATGCTGCCTGCTGTAAAGAACACCCATAAAGTCCATTTGCTGTAATGTACCCTGAGCCTCCCTCCCGTCTCCTCCCTGGGGAGAATTGTAATGAGTGGACGGGCCACAGGCTGACACGAGGAGGGGAATAAATCCAAGGAGACGATGGCCAGTTCAGGATGAACTCTGACCCTCAGGCGTAACGCAGCATTCTGGACCACAGGGCTGGAGACTGGAGGGGGGTCACATGTAAAACTCTTAAATCAACTACTTAGCTTCGGTGTCTTAAGATGTGGATGACGCTATTGTAAAAAGGGAGGTCATACTGGTGCATAGTAATGTAGAAATATTATATAATATTATACCATGAATTGACAAAAATGTACGCGGGCACACTCATGACTTTGAGGCTAATGTAAAACACTAGTTGTACTTTGTTCATGGCAGTAGTCCCACTCCTTCCCTCCAACACAAGCTGCTGGCATGAACTTATGGTCATAAGTATGACGAGGCAAATGTGGCACATGGGACAAGGGCACCTTGGTCGGGTCTTTGGCTCCCGTTCCATATTCGTCAGCCCTGACGTTATATCAGTGTGTGTCAGAGAGTGCGAGAGGCAGACAGAGATTCTGCCCCCTGAAATGACTGAACTGAAACACTTAGGAGTATTAAAATCAGAGGCAGAGGCCAGCAGAGGAAGCTTGATGGATGGCATTGAGCTTTGCCTGCCAGCAGAAGGAGAAGGAGAAGGAGAAGGAGTGGCCCAGCTCCCTCAGCTGTAAGAGAGACAGTCACCATGGGGTCGTCAGAGACAGTTATTCTGTCCTCCGGTTTGGGCCATGAAGCTGTTGAGGTGATCATCTGTTTCGCTGCTGCCCTTTAGTGGTTTGGTTGAAAGAATAGGAGAAGCAGATAAAACAGACTCAGGAGAGAAGAAAAAGAAGAGCCAGACACAGACTGTGCCATAACTTGACTGCAAGAGAGAGAGATCACGCCAATAAAGACAAAGATGAATGTGGCTGTTAGTCTTTCATTTCCGGCCGTGTTGTCAGGATTCATCTGTCTGTTGCTGGTGATTGTCCACAGAGGCAGAAGATAAGCGAGGAAGGTAGGCGAGACGGATCAATGAACTGAGCTCAGAACCAGAGAACAGGACCAGCTGCTGTGTTCGAAAAACACTGCGAACAGAAAATTACTAATTTAACTTGTGATTGATGCTTTTATTTCAAAATTGTTTTTTGCCCTTCATATTGAAATTAAACACCAGCGGGCACAATAACACAAAATGTTAGATGGAGGTCATCCAAATATGTCATGTATCAGATGTGAAGAGGACCTATACTGAGGTTTTGCCTTAAACAAAGAATCTATAAAAGCTGAAAAATAATTTTACTTTAATGCATTAGATAAGAACAAAAAGGGAAACTGTTTATTAAATGGTTAAACTGTGACATTTTTAGTAGTTAACAAGAAAACCTGTTGACTATCAAACAAACAATCAAAAAAATATATGCAACCAAAAACATAATCTCTGTGAAATGAAGGAAGGACACTTGTTAACTTCCGTGTCAGTGAGGGAAGTATGCACACGGGTAGTTGATATGACAGACGGGGTCATGTGACTGAAAAGCTTCAGACAAATGAACAAGCTGCTCGATGCCTTTTGTAACATTTGTCCCTGCACATGGGCCTGAATATGTCTGTGTGTAGTAATTGCTTGCTCTGTGACTTTACGGCCAGACACTGAACGGACACTATATTTAACCTCTGGCTGACTTCTGTGTGGGCTGAAGTGATTGTATTGTCAGTGTGTGTGATAACCTAAAGTTTCCTGTTGTCTTTCGCTCCTGCAGGCCCTCATTCAGTTGCCGGTCTACATCTCCCAGTGCGAGGAGGTCAGAGTGTTTTTCGAGACCAGGCCTGAAGACCTCAACCCACCCAAGGAGTGAGTACCACACATGTGCACACACACACATCTATTAGAAACCCTCGCCGCCCCCCCTCGGCTCACATACAATGGTAAACACCCATCATTGTTCTCCTAATGTCATACCATGTCACCTCCTGCCAACATCTACCCTCAGCCCGCCGGTAATGAGCGTTCATTACACCCTCTAATGGATATGATTTCATACTGTTGCACTACTTTCTGCTGGGTTTTTCAAGTTCAAACACACGTAATGGATCCTGTTTTTAAAATGCTGACTTAGCATCTAAGCGTGTAGCTGCGCCTCGGCTCAGCCACCAGGCTCCAGACGTGGCCGCTCTGAAGGCGTGCAGACCCACTCTGTTGTGTCTTGTAAGTCTCACTCGACACATTAGCCTCACATCCGACGCTGACAATGTGCCAAAACGAAGACATCAGAGGGCGATGAGTGCCAGCATCCAACACACACACAAGCACACGTCGACACACACGTAACTTCACAAGCAGTCCTCGGTCACAGATGTGTTGTTATTAAGGTTACCAGCACCTTCGGGGCAGTGGAGGTTACGGGCGGCTGGTTTCATAGAGACCATAATGTGGGGCTCACATTTTGACCCTGGAGATGGTTTTTACACCGACAGCTGTCAGCTGACTTATTCTTTCTAACCTCTCTGTCATCACATACTGATGTGTGGCACTAGGCGTTGAGAAGTTCCCTTAGTCGGCAGGAAATTGAGTTGATAAGTCGTGTGATATATGGTGGGAGTGCATTTAGGGCCAGCACATAGAGGGTGGGATTTTCAGTTGGCAAGACTTGGTTGTAAAATCTGGGTCATAGAAGTGAGAGACTATCACTGTGTCGAGTAGTGAGAGTATAATAATATACTAATAATATTGTCCATCATTAAAAGATTTTGCTACTTCAGTATGCACGCTGCTATTTGTATTTATGCGATTTATTAATTTGTCAGCATGAATTAATACTCTTAGTACAGTATGTACAGTAGCATCCAATTTGGACACAGCATCAGATTTTTCACTCTTTAGTTATTGTAAAGGCCTTAAGCAAGTTGAGTATGAGTGACTTTCTCATTCACCTTGACATTTAAACCCAGTAAAACCGTTGAGCTAGTGAAATTGCAAAATCTCGCTCCACTTTTAGATCCATTTTTAATGCAGTAGCTCCTGGTGCATTTGACCCAAAAGCCACTGCGTGTAGATTTTTGTGATGATAACATCTTTTAAAATAATCTGTTTTTTCTTGGGAGACAATCTGTGTTCGGCCCTTTATTCACGGTTACCTGGGTCATCATGATCTGCTAAATCCTGTCCTTAAATTTTATTTTAAACTTTTTTTCTTGTAGAGTTAAACTAATACCATTATGTAATGTAATTATTAGAACGTCTTGTCGAAAGCAGCACAATATTTATATTCATATTCTTGGTATTCAGCTGGTGTCGATCAGGAGTCACTTACACTGAGTGAGCAGCTGGGGTTTCTTGCTCAAGGACAATTAACGGGACACATTGCTGTTACGGGGATTGAGTATGAGACGGTTACTTGCACCAGCCGTTCATATTGTCATCTATAATGTGGATGGATTTAATGTCACTTTGAAGTGCGCTGTCTGTTGCAGTCCGGTGGTTTACTGAGTTAGCTGTATTGCTCGGGCCTGTGATAATCAGAATTTCCTGGATGTGTCACTCAGCTGAGATGCATCTTTCATCCCAGCATTTTTACTAGTGATGACCACAAACCTCTCCCATGAAAAGAAACATCTTCATATCTGTGTGTGTGATCAATATAGGCAATATATGGACACACACGTTTTGTCTTCTGCCCTTCCCCCGAGGAGGCTGGCAAGGACACGTACCTCCTCGTACAAAACCTCAAGCATGTGTTGGAAGAGGCAGGAAAGAGACGGAGCGTTCACTCAAGGCGGATGAATATAGGAAAGACCTTGGTTTGTCTTTATTGAAATTGGATTACTGCTCTCTGCTAGTGCAGCCCGTTGTTTGGCTGACTGACAACAGAGCTGGTGTACAGACACAGCAGCCACTGTGGGAGAAGATTTATCATGGCCTATAAATCTACTGCAGCGAGAGGCACATCTTAGACTTTACCCTTAAGAGCAGGAAAGTAGGGAGGAGAAACTGAAAAGGAGTATGTGAATATAAAGAGGAAGTAAGGGAACCAGAACAGATGTGTGAGAAGTGAAAGAGACGAGAGGAAGTGAAGCAAGGAAAGGAAATAGGAAGGGAAAAAAGGAAGTAGTAGACATCAGAGGAGGAGATAAGGTTGAGGTGTAACAAGGGGAGAGAAGGAGAGATTATGAGAGAAGGGATTTTATTAATCATTCATATCAATATTGTATGAGTCCTCTGTGGCACCTGTTTACTGTAAGGTTTGACTCCAGTGGTAGAAACTTGATAGCTTTTATTTTAATGGCTCTCTCCAGAATCATGAACAAATCCATAAAATCTCCTGTTGTAGGTTTGATACATGCCACATCACTTCCCTCTTTTCTGTCACGGCAAACCTGTAAAATATGTTCTCCTGTGTTATAATTTGTTCTCCCGTTCATCATCAGTCAGTGGCCACTACATGACTCAGCCGTGACTGCCCTGAATGACGTGAATGTTCCCATGAAAGATGAAATTGAAGTTGGCCCCAGTGCTCCTGTTTTTTTTTTTTTTTTTTCTATAACCAACCTCAGAGTAATATGAAAACTTGTAAGTGGGAGGATTCATTTGATTTGATACTGTAAACTAGTTACCGTGAAATAATCATATTAAGGATCCAGTCATGGTGACGTCCGGTGCGTTACGTGACCCTGGTTTCACCTCAGTTCAAACCAAGCAAACAAAGCTTACATACACTGTAAACACACACACTCCCACTGTATAATAATCCAGAGAATTGGTACTTCTTTGTTGGCCTGGCTGGAGATTTCTTTTTATAGCACATTAATGGGCACGTTTATGGGTAAAGATTTATCGAGACTTGAGCCTCCTCAATTAACGGTTCCGTCGATCGAACAAAGCTTTATGTGGCTGAAAGCGCTTGTGTTGATGCAGGGAAACGGACGAGCGGGGAGTTGCCAAGGAAAATGATCAAGGGAGATGAAGGAGTGAGTTAAGTAGACATGGAAGATGTGAGATGGAAAAAGGAAGGCTGTAAAGTAAGAGGATAATATTTAGATAAAGAAGAGGGAGAGACGAGCGCAAGTGAGGGAGTAAACTGCTGAGCATTAGCCACCATTGACTCTTAGGGGCATCTGGACATTGAATCAGCTCCTGACTGCTGCTGTAGAGTGATGGTCTACTTATCTGGCTAATGTCTAAACCAGACACAGCAGATGCTGTATTGAATTTAACATCAGACTAAATTTTAGAGATCAGCTATCTAGAGGCTCTCTATTCACTTCAGCTTGGATCAGAGAGAGAGAGAGACAGAGACGAGTCATTCTCTCATGTGTCTGTCGCACAGTAATTGATATAACCGATACATCAATGTAATTATTGTTACTTCTTTGCTGGAGTAATCAGTGTTAGTGTTGCACTGTGGCACCGTGACAAATTCAAAAATCCGATGAAGCAAATCAACTCCATTCAAAGCTTATTTAAAAAGCATCATTAGTTCCATTTTAAGTAGCACAGTGACAGAGATCATACTAACAACAGCAGCAGTATAATGAAATTAATACAACACAGCTCACAACACAAGAATAAACTGTTCCTGTCTTTCCTGCAGATTAAATGATGACAAATCACTAAAAGTAATGAGTCTGATTCAATAATGACATGACCTTAATAAGATGATATGAATTATTCTAAATATTGCTAATGGTATTTGCAGGTCATGAATATCTCATTAGCTCTGCAAACTGATTTGATATTTCCTGGTTCTGATGTGATGATTTTCTGTCTTTAACAGGGAGCCCATCGGAAAGAAGAAATCAGGTAAGAGCTTCATTTGTGTGTTTGAAATGACAATGGGGTTACGAGGCCTTGGCTGATTTTTTTTTTTTTTTTTTTTTTTTTTTAATTATAAAATAAGTGCAGAGGAGAAATAGAACCAGGTGCTTTATTGTTTTACTTTTTATGGGGCTCCACTTTTTATGACTTCTTTTCATAACAAATATAAGTCTTCTACAATTCTTCTGTAGTTTATAATATGGCATTGTCTCCATCTAGTGGTCACAGAGTTTTACACAGGTGAAAAAACCACCAGCCAAAATGTTTTTTTTCATTAACAAAGACATATACCAGTAACAAAAAAACCCACTTCTGCTAAAATTTCACTGTTTCTTTTTTATATCTTCTCTCTCTTCTCCTGTCATCTAATATTCTTAAGTTGCATCCATGCCATTGTTTTCAGTTTTCTTCTCCATTCATTTTCCTTTCCATCAGGGATTGTGGAGAGAGCGACTACTTTCCTAAAGCGAGGTAGTAAACACTTGGTCGTGCTGTGTGTGTGACCCAGCGGGTTGATAGTGGCCTGTTTCCCCCCCCTCTCCTCCCCTGGCCTGGGCAGGTGGGATGTGGCTCTGTCGAAGGCTTGGGGCTTTCATTGGTTCAGTACAGAAATCACACGATGTAGGTGGTGATCTTCAAACCCTGGGTGGCTCATTTCCTTGGTGTATTTAAGTATGTTGTTTTGGGGCAGAGTAGAAAAGATTTCCCTAGAAGCAGAAATAATGTTACTGGTAGAGTTGAAACCAAAGGTGTGTGTGTTTGTGTGTTTGTGCTAAGTAACATTAAACTAAACCCCAGAGAAAAAGATTAGGAAAGTTCAATATTACAAACTAGTAAAAGTTGGATGGATTAATTTCCAATTTTTTTGCTATTACAAACCTAATGTGGTTCTTGGCTTAAAAGTAATTTTATTTTCCTTGCAGTTCAACTTTTGAGAAATATTTGTATTACTAATATTCAAATTTCTTACTGATAGAACTGAGAATCTATTGCAGTTAAACCCATTTGCTGCTGCTCACTGAAGGATATTTTAAGCTGTTTTAACAATCATTTAATTAGAATTTTACATCTGTGCTTCTCAGATCCGCTGGGACCTGTTTTCTGTCCGCCTGTGTGTTTACGAACGCATTTGTTGA
Organism: Holacanthus passer; assembly: GCA_025331565.1. Taxonomy (NCBI): domain Eukaryota; kingdom Metazoa; phylum Chordata; class Actinopteri; family Pomacanthidae; genus Holacanthus; species Holacanthus passer. The sequence goes on along the minus strand of JAFREQ010000194.1, from coordinate 734,152 downwards.
AAACACGTCCATCAGCACCTTCAGTGATCTGCATGCTGTGGCGGATTTTAATGTCCCTTCACCGTTCATGCATGATGCAAAGGCACAAAGGCTGTTAAAATTGCAATGTGCTTTGTGGTTTTATTTGTTTTCTGCTCATTTATATGTGTAAATAAATTTCATCAGGGTTTGTCCTAGATGAGTTTTTCAAGAACCTAAATCAAGAGAAAAGAGCCATAGTGTTCCTGGTTGTGCTGTGATTTTTCTCAGGCTGGCTTGGTGCTAACATTGGTGGTGGGTCTTTTGTTGGTGTTGTTTCTGTGTGGAAGTCGCAGCCATATTGATGATTGACTTAACCCCTCTACACGTTGTAAATCCATGCCTTTCACTCCCGTTGTCTAAATCTCCCGGCTCATTGTTTCCCTCACGCCATCTCTCCAATCACGTCCACGACCTCCTCTGCTTCATGTCCGGGTGAATCTCCATACTGCAGATAAGCCTCCTCTCACTTCAACTTTTTACTCAAAAGCTTTCGCACAAATTTTGACCTTGAAATTATAATTGGCATTTTATCAAAAATAAGCTGTGAACTTATTAAACCTCTACAGATGCATTTTGGCTGTTTTGTAAAGACCATGTCTAAATTGGATTTTCGGTTTAGTTCTTTAAAGTGCGTATAAAATCTGACATTTTAAAAAGGTCATATTCCCTTCAGTCAGTGACATGCGAGAAATTTTAAAGGTCAGTATCTCTTATGTTTCCAAGTTAATGGACATTCCTTTAATATCACATTAGCAAATATTACCACAGATCCTCAGTGAAAAGCAGGAGGTAATGAGTGGAGGCTTATGTACATTATTGAGAGTTCATCCTCAGCCTGCCTAACAACAACGGAGAAGAAAGGGCACGAAAGAGCTAAATGAGTCTCTGTTCTGATTTGCTCCCCTCAACAGGAGATTCAACCTCAGCAGACCCTCTCCTCCTCGACCAGTATGTGGCAGTAACGGACTATGAGAAGCAGGAGAGCTCTGAGATCAGCCTGCATGTGGGTCAGGTGGTGGAGGTCATTGAGAAAAATGAGTCTGGTAAGTTCTCTACAGCATAAGATATTGCTTTATTAGTCCCACAATGGGGAAATTCACAGTATTACAGCAGCAAGATAAATAGAGGGTAAACAATATAAACAAGAGAAGTATAAAACAGTATTTAACTTGGGTACAAAAGTATCAACAATTTAACTAGAGTAGAAATTATTAACACTTGTGAAAAGCTTGTGTATCCTTGAAAGAGAAAATGCGATAAAGTGAAATTGAAATTGTCGAAATGCACAAGAGGTATTAGTGTTTTCTCAATGAATGAAATGCTTAACCTCTTCAGATATCTTGACTGTCCGTGTGTTTATGTTCTGTCCATTTAGGGTGGTGGTTTGTTAGCTCAGAAGATGCCCAGGGCTGGGTCCCTGCCACCTGTCTCGAGGCGCAGGATGACCCCGATGACTTCTCTTTTCCAGGGGAAGAAGGTACGTAAAACTTTTCATCTGGGTGTTAGTTTAGATTCAATGTTCCCTTGAGGAGAAGTTTAGAAGCCATTTAGCATCTGTCAAACTGTACGTGCAAGTTATTTCTTATTCTTGGAACAATGAGAGCAAGTAGAAATTAAACTGTACTTGTATGCAATTTTACAGAGATTCCATTAAAAAAAGCCTGATGTAGATGATACTATAATGTACTGTAATGATACTATACAGCACATGGTAGCAGCCCTGAAGGGGACCCAGCCAATATGTAAATTACAGGCCATATTTCTGGTCTTGGCAAACCTAAGAAGTACATGGTTTAAAAGTGGACATTGAGCTGGCTGCCCTGTCTACATCGGGCAGGTCACTGCTCTGAACCCTGAAACTGGAATCATTCACATTGTCGCAAATGTATAGAAGTAGAATACTAATACAGAAGCAAATAAATGGGCAGTTGAGTACATAAAGTATGGTCAAGTTGTCCCTGTGCTAGTCAGCATCAGTTTTGCAAGTCTCCCAGTAATGAGAAAATTTAATTAAACAGTCCCAAGACCGTGCTCAGGGCCAGCATCACCCCACAGACCCTAATTAACCATGAACTATATGGTCTAAAACCTACTATTAAAAGAAGTTATAAATGAAGCTACCTTCATGCAGTCGTGTGGTGCAATAGTATCCCCAACATACTGGTAAGAACAGCACAGGGCGTTTGAGACTGGAAAGGGGATCCAAAGGAAAATAGTCACTCTGGCAGGGATGGAACCTGTAACACTATGACTTAAAATGGTAAAAATGTGCACAAACCTGGAAGGATTATCTGTCAGTGAATAGATAAAACGGCGTCAGGAGGAGATCTTTGATTTCTACCAGGCCCACCAATACTGACAATACTTTCATTTAGGATGAAAACATCCAGATGGCTTATGTAATGTTCACTTCCTATTTTGCCCCACTTACTGTGCTGGGATGTCAGTGCCTCGGAGGTTCTGGTCACTGCCAAGGCACGTGGGTCGTCGCAGAACTTTAGGGGATCTATTCAGCACAGGCTTTGGGCAAGGTGGAGCGCACGCCTTTCTTTCTCCCCAATTCTAAATGTGTGTGTGTGTGTGTGTGTGTACGCACACATGCATACACAACTGTGTGCATGTTTGTCCATGTGAATGCACGAAATGTTTGTTGCATGAGAGATCCAAGCATGAACATTAAATCCTCGCATGCAAAATGCATTGTGCAGTTTATGTGGTATGAATACATAAAAAATAAGAAATGTATGATTTCAATTAACCGGCATTAAACACTTGATAGATCTGTAGTGTTACATAGAAAAACTATAATATATAATTATATTACAAATAGCTACTATATTTCTAGTAGAGTAGCAAGTTTGTCCTGTTTGTGGAGGATGAATGTGTGTTTAATGTGTTTATGTGTGTATCTTACATCTTCTCGCTCCACAAGATGCTGCTCAAGCCTTGCCTCATTTAATCCGTTGGCTAATGTAAAACCAACGCACTTCGGTACCAATTACGGTATCTCATCCTAAATCACAAAGGGAGAAGTGATTTTGAACCTTTTCATTAAAAGGTTGCAGACATTTCCACATACGAACAACAGGAAGCTTAAACAATGTCATAAATGTAAAACCTCTGTCATCTTTGCTGTAGTTTGAATTTTAGGTTACAGATTGCAGCTTAAACTTTGAAAACCCTGCAAGCCATTGTAATCTCAGCGTGCCACTGTGTGCTTTGTCTCCCAAGCTATGACCCCACATCAGCATTTCTTTGTGCTCCCCTTTTTGTGAACCTGTACACATCTTCAAAACAGACATTATGTTCTTAGATTTAACGATACAGTATTTTTTTCTGACTCCAGAAGAGAAGTATTCAGTGATTTACCCGTACTCGGCCAGGGACGAGGATGAGATTGACCTGGAGAGGGGCATGATTGTTGAGGTGATTCAGAAGAATTTGGAGGGCTGGTGGAAGATCAGGTAATAAAATCTGTAACTGTATTTGTGAAATGTTTTTACAATAACTGGCTGATTCTCACCTGAAGCCACTGATTGTACATCTCCACTCAGGTATCAAGGACGTGAGGGCTGGGCCCCAGCCTCCTACCTGAAGAAGTGTGACATCCAGAGCCAGAAGCAGTCAGCAGGTGGTGCTGCACATGCCAGCACCAACGACCTAGACGGGGTTTCTAAACAGAACAATGCAGCCAAAGAGAACAGAGACAGCCAAAAAGAAAACCGACTTTCATTTTTTTCTGACAAAAGTAGGAAGTGGATTCCAAACTGTAAAACTGTTGTTCACTCTTTATCTGTTTTGCTTCTGCAGCACCGAATATCTTTCAAAGCTGTCTGTAGTTTAAAAGTAAATAATGGAAGGATATTTAAATGGACTCTAAAAAGTATGCAAAAATATTCTTATAAATCCTCTTATCATTTGACAAGATAGTAATTTGCTTTTGGCTACAGTCAGCACTCCCAGCATGCAATGCCAAATCCAACTGGAAATGAAAACCTGAATGCAGTGCACGGATTGCATGTTTACAGGTGGCTTGTGTATTTCTAACATTCAAATAAAACAAAATTATTGATTGCTTCTTGTCTTTTCCCTCCACAGAAGTGGGATCAAGACACAGACCTCCTCCACGCAGAGATCTAACCATTGTAAGCAATCCTTTATTTGACAAAGAGGGGATTCTATTGTATTGGAAGCTAGTTCTCAACTTTTCTCAAAAAAAGTTTTTTGCATCAACCTAACCTTTTGTGTTTCTCTCAAATTCCTCAGCCACGTGGTACAAACCTACCCAAGCCTCCCATTCCTCCTCAGGTTGAGGAAGAGTTCTACACCATCGCAGACTTCCAGACCACCATCCCTGATGGTATTAGCTTCCAAGCGGGAGTCAAAGTTGAGGTGGGTCGGGCACTATCTAAAGTTGTTTTAAATTACAGAATATCATGAATCTTTGGTTTGAATAAATATTTGTCTATTAATTTATTTCCATTATCAATATTAAAGTGATTTTTTTTTTTTGACCTACCAGGTGATTGAAAAGAATGCAAGTGGTTGGTGGTACATCCAGATAGATGACAAAGAGGGCTGGGCCCCTGCCACCTTTATTGACAAGTACAAGAAGACCAGCAATGCCCTCCGACCCAATTTCCTTGCCCCCCTGCCCAATGAGATGGAGAAGCTGAGACTGGAAGATGGTGGTTCTACAAATGTCTCAGGCATAGATGACAGCTGGTCCAAGCCTTTACCAGATGAGCCAACCACAGCCCCAGAGTCCTGTGCCCGGCCTAAGCTGAGAGATTGGAAGTCCGGTGCCAGCAAGGGGGCCTCTGGGCCTTTACCTCCAGCCCCAGCTGCCCCGCCAGCCGAGGAGAAACCAGCTCTGCCACCTCGACGGGAGTCTATTAATAAGAGCTTTGAATTGGAGGTAGCAGACAAACCGAGATCTGATCATTCCAAACCTTTGCCACCCAAACCCCCGGCTCCTGGGGTCATTGTGCCGCTGGTTACACCCAAGGCTGCCCCCTTCAAGCAGGACAAACCACCAGAGGCCAAGAAAGAAGACAAGAGCAAACCTCTTCATCTTCGGAATGAGATGGGTCTTGAATGTGGCCACAAGATCTCTGCCAAAGAGGTGAAAAAGTTTAATCTGAAACCCGTACCTAAACAGCCACCAAAACCAAAACCAGAAGTGCAGGAGGAGAAACCAGAGCCAGCTGGTCCAGCAGCATTTATGAAGCCGAAGCCAGTGATCCGACCTAAACCTGTTCCAGCAGCCAAGCCAGATCCTCCGGCAGAGAACAAACTGGACATCACCAACCTGAGAAGCAAGCTGAGGCCGTCAAAACCTGCGGATCTTGGCTCTGTGTCTGACACCTCAGCAGCAGCAAATAGTTCCCAGCCCAGTCCACCCCCTAGCTTTCCCCCCACCCACATCCCTACTCTAAATAATGGTAAACCATGTGATGAGCCAAAACTCCCCCAAAACACATCAATGGTCACAGCCAGGAGAACTCATCACCCCCTGCAAAACCAGCAGTGCCTCCCCACAAGGAACCTCCTCAGAGACCTCCCACCATGGCTCCAAGGAGACCACCTCCTCCAAAGAAGGAGAACCCATCCAGCCCAACTGAGCTCAAACCTCCACCTGCTCTAAAAGAAGTCCAGGATATGCCGAAGCCCCCCGCACCCCAACTCAGCAGACCCCCTCCCCCTAAACCCAAAGGATTTGCTCTGCCGCCTCAAAACAAAGAGAAAGAAGACCCCAAAGGTAAAGTCCCAATTCCTCCCAAGCCTCTACCGAAGAGCGAGAAGCCCGGCCCGCCCAAGGACAAGCTTCCACCTTTACTCAAGGAGCCCAGTAAGGATGAGCTGTATCTAGCTGTGGCGGACTTTGAAGGGGATGAAAACACATCCGGCTTCAAGGTGGGTACAGTGTTCGAGGTGTTGGAAAAAAACGGCAGCGGCTGGTGGTTCTGTAAAAATGTACGAGAAGAAGTCGAGGGCTGGATCCCCTCGAATTACCTGAGCAAGAAACCTTAGTGTGAATGTTCTCTCACAACCATTGCCATATGAATAAAAAAAAAAAAAAACTAAGGATTTAAATGAACAAAATATCACTACTTTGTAGCTTATTAGCATTTTTTTTATTTATAGGTACCTTTTTTAATTGACTATTTTTGTTATGTTTCATTTTGAAAAAAAAAAATTCTACCTAAACTGAACCAGCAATAACACATGACCTTGTTGGGTTTTGTGATGTTTACTTCTTTTTGTTTTTATCTAAATATAACATGAACTCTTAGGTAAAAAGGTTAGATGCTAGAACAGCAGTAAATGTATCTCCACCCATGCCTTCTATGATACGGTGCCTCTATATTATATGCAAAGTGCTTCAGTGCTTAATATACTGTATGCAACTGTAGACATAGTCCTTGTTGGAATCTTAAAAATTTAAATTCTACATCACAGGAGAATACACTAGATGTTCAAATCGAGCCAGTCTTTCCCCAGCCGTAACAAAAAAATCCTAAATCTTAGACAAAGGCTGCACATGAACTCACTGGGGGAGTTCAGTGATTATATCTGGGCTTTGAAGTGCTATTAGCAATTACTAAAAGAGATGTCTTTGTCAAGTAGAAGTGCTGTTTGTTATACTAGAAACATTAGTTTTTATGCTATTGTAATGTTTTCTTCGTCGACTGCATAATTAACGTTGCAGTGACTTGTTAACAGATGTGCACTTTTTCAGTCATTTCACATGAGGTAAGTTTAAGGTTTGCACACGCTGAAGGAAGGGCAAGGATGCCACAGTGCATTTTATTTCTTAGTTTTATTAAGCATTTACTTAGCTATGTTTTTTTATACTCAGTGTAATGTCCACCAGTGTCAAGATGAGGCAAGAACATCCAAACTGACAAGGTGAAAAGAAGCTCTCTGTCAAAGTATTTCAACATAATCACATTATCTCACACCCAAAAATAAGAATCATGTGACCTGCAGAGCACATCTGCATATCTGTACCAGATGTCTGACCTAAGAAATTGGAGATCTACAGTGATTTGTGCAATGATTTACAGTATTGTAAGTGTACAGTCTGTTCTTAACCGAAGTTTGGTGCTCAAATAACAGCAAAGTATGACCATTGTATAAAAATAATGTTTTACATTAATGCTTGACTGGTCTCAAGCATGGTCAGTATAGCAAATTATTTTTTATTGTACAGAAATGAGAGGCATATCTTAGCTGTTGTCACTTTTCTTTGATGGCCCATCTGTTCTTTTACTCTGTACTGATGAAGGGACTTGAACAAAAGAGCCAAGAAGGAATTTGGTTGGTTGATTTATGGGATTTTCCAATTAGAGGAAATACAGAAGGGCATGATGTTTCTGTCAAAAGTAAATGAAACATAAGTTAAGAAAAGTATGTGAAACACCAGGCTAATAATTTCACAACAGGTGGTCCAGAACTGATGGTCTACTATACATTTTTAAAGTGTTAGGTTTACTAACAAGCTTGGAAAAATTGTATGTTCATGGTTGTCGACACAATCAGACAAGGCTACAAGCTGTTACACTGATTCTGTTCTGCTTCTAGTCGCTATGTTATTCAGGCTTACACCCATGTTTTATACGGAGATTACAGAATTCAATTGGAGAAAAAAATGGCAAGTTTTCAATATACCTAACATTGTATTGTTCAGGTAAATTGTACGTGGATATAAGGCAGGAAGGTACAGTACAGTGCAAGGCGAATGGGTTGATGGTGTCATCATTTCAGTATTGTAATCTTATTTACTTTTTTTGCTATGTATTTTTCATTACATTGAGTCTCCTTTTACTTAAGTCAATAAAAGTTTCTGATTTTTCAGTTCAGCTGTCATACTGTGTCTGAATTGGTATTTCAAAAAGATCCGAGAAAAATCTTCACTGCTAGAATATGTTTTGGGTTGTCTCTGTTTTTTGAAGTTTGAGATTGTGCTATGTTTTTTTTTACGAGTGGATGATTTTTTTTTTTTTGTATCATATCACATTCATATTCATATATTCATATACAAAGCAGGTAAACAGCTGGTGGACATTGTAGAGCAGCTCACTAGCCAGGTAATTTCCCTCGGGAGTTTACAACTTGTTACACTGCCTCCAAGTGGCCAAAAAAGTAATGCAGGGTTAACTAGATTTTGAAGTGACCTACCTTTCACTGTGAGTGGGTCCCATCATTGCAGGTGTTGAGGGTAGCGTTGAGTGTTGGTGACCTGTCCTACAGTGAATCACAAGAACAAGCACATGATTAGTTAAGCCAATACAGAGCTGGCTAATAAAAAATGTCAGCCGAAGCACTTGGATGAAACTTACTGTAAAGTATAAAAGATCCTCCTCTTGCCTTCAATGTCCCGCTCTTCAGAATTACTTGAAAGTGATTTAAAGCCCAAATGTACAATCTGAGTCTCGTCCAGATTCAGATGTCAAAAGAAATCTGGCCTAGGATGTTTAGACTATTAGAAAGCGCCTCGGCCACTATCGAGTAATTAGAAAATCTGCCTTTATTAAGAGTTATTTACAACAGTGGTTCCTTCTGATACAGTTTCATTCACACTCACAACCCCGCCATACAAACAAAGTCATGTAAACTGAGGCAGAGAGGAAGGCATAGATGGAGCCAATGAACATGACAGGAAAGAGAACTTTTACAACAAATTTAAATACTTTTGAGAGAGTGTGCGAGAGGGAGAGAGATGAAGCGGTACCTGATTGCCGACCTGGTTCGGTGTAAATCTGCAGGTCAAACTGCTCTTAAAAAAAAAAAAAAAAAAAAAACACTTCTCTCACTCGACAAGGCAACAAGTTCCTCAGCTGCAAACTTAAGGTTTCAGTTTCAATGTCTAGAGGCATCTTACAGCAGACTGAATTGTTGCACTCCCTTTAAAATGATATGAAGAGTTATGGTCAAAAGTCAGATCATCATTTGAAATATTAAATCTTAAATTATCGCTTTTCAAGTTGTAAAAAGATAAAGATGGAATAAAGTTTAAGCAATGCCGTTTCTTTCAAAAGGTTGATCTGTTTTTGGAGTCTTCATATTATTTCACCTCTCAGTGCAAAGGAAGGCAAAGTTTAAGAAAAATAAACCTCTTTAAGCTTAGCAAAGACATACATGTAATATTGCACTTTGGTTAGCAGGCAGTACATTTACTGCACATGGTATAACAACTAAACACTTAATACATTTTTTTTTTTTTAATTCAAATTTAAATTCCCCCATCTGACATCCTGCAAACAACAACAGTATTTAGCTTTGGCTTTGTCAGGTCCCATCCAGTGTGACTGATTTTACAGTAAAAATACAAACAGAAAAACACCAATGTCGCAATAGCAACTCTCTGATAACAATTAGTCTTCCCTTGTCTGTTAAAATCTCATTCCTAAATAATCATTAAAAAGAAAAATTCTGATCCCCCATTTCAAACTGGATACAAAATAATAAGCACATCCTTCATACCATGGGTGTGTTGGTTAAAAAAAAAAAAGATATTTAAATTAGCCGTTACAGTGATGAATCTGGATACGGTTGTTCTTTTTCAGTAAAAATAAATAAATGTGACATGCAACAGACTTCTGCACAAAGCGGGTCAAAGCATAAAGACATGGAAAATAAAGGTTTTGGTTGTGATATTTGGAAGACGGCACTGATAATTCGGGGTAAACAAAAGTGCTTAGTTACAAGCTCACCAGCTTTCACAGAAACAATTTTCCTCCTTAAGCAAAAAAAAAAAGGACATCGCTGGTGCTAAAAGACCACAAACTACTTCTTCCCAACTCATTAAGCCTAATAATTAGTTTGGTATCTTCAGCTCACCCCAACTAACAGCCACTGTCTCATATGACCCTCATGTTTCACTGGTGAGCAATGAGAAGCGGAAATTAAAGAAGGAAATTAAAACGCTGTATGGGAGCGGATACTATGTAATTGATTTGTGACCCACATGATGAGTTTTAAACCCATCAAATACTACAAGATTATTTTCAAAGAACAACCTTAGAACATGAGTTAAAACATAAATATTCACTAAAACAATAAAGGAACCTAATGGAGGGATGGGTATGCTGCCGTTACAGGCAAAGCCAAAAAGCCTGCGGGTATCGGGGCGACTGTCTACGGTTACGTGTGGAGATATTGTTGAACATCACAGCGGCTGGTTTTATGCATCTTGGTAAGGCACAAACTTGGAGAGTTTGTTGGGAGAACTTGGGTTTGGGCAATCCGAACTCTCACTCATCCTGAAGAAAGCCTCCTGCTCCCTTTTCTTAAAGTTTAGCTCTTCTTCAAGGGCCTAAGAGGGTTGGAGGAGAAGCATATAAATAATGCATGCAGCACGGAAATGGACAATATGAGACCTGTTTTAATTTAAAGAAAATGCTCTTTTGTGCTCAAGTTCTTGTATAAAGTTAAAGGAATAGTTGACATTTTGGGAAATGCACTTATCTGCTTTCTTGCCATGAATAAGAGATGATTGATATCGCTCTCATATCTCTGGGAGCACTTTAAGTTTGTCATGAGTACATGAATGATTGCAGTACATGGATGATGAACACAATGTAATGGCATGAGAGGAAACACGTACCTTCTTCCTGGGTTTCAGCTGATCCCTCCATTCCTTCAGCAGCTGGTTGTGCTGTTCATCCAAGTGCTTGAGCTTCTGAGTCTCATTCTCAATCAGCAGGTGGCATTTTTCATTCTGAAGCACAAAACAAGCTCTTGTTAACAACTGCAGGCCATTTATTGTTCTCATTTAGTACTACAGATGTTGATGGACATAAACTGGTGACATGCAGGATAGGAAACTGATACGTGTAGATGATGAAGTGTTTTTATTCACCTGTAGCTGCTGCAGCTCTCTGATGTTGCTTTCACACTGTCCAATCATCTCTCTCATCTGATTCTCGTGTTTCTGCTGCTGATGCAGCCTCTCGGCCTTCTGCCGCTTCTCCTCCTGATGAGAGAACTAAAAAGAGACAAAGAGTGAGTTACTAAATAGTTAACTTTGAGCGTGAATGTGGACAAACCCACGCTCATCCTACCTGTTTGATCTTCTCTCTGTCCTCTGAGGAGCTTCCTGTCGAGTTGATGCGGAGGCTCTTCTTGAACATGGCCATGCGGGTCTTGGCCTCGCCGCGCTGGATCTTAGGCAGCCGGTTCTTCTCCTGCTGCTGCCGACCTTTCAGAATCTCAATCATTCGCTGATTGTAGCACTGCATCTGTTCCTGCTCCTGTAGTGACAGAAAATATACACGGTCACATTCGAGCAGGCAATTTGGAAAGTTCATTCCTGACTTGAGACTTGATTTTAACACGTGGGTGCAAACCAAAGGAGTTGCACTGATTTACCTTCTCGTGTTTTTTGAGAAGCTGGTGCCTCTGGAGGAAGTACTGGTCTTTCAGCTGCTGCTTCAATAACTGGTGTCTCTCGTAAAGGTTCTTCTCCTCCATGTCCCATATTGTAGCTTCGCGCTCTAATTAAAACAAGGAGAAGACAGAAGAAATGACCAAGAGTTACTGAATGTGAATTCAGTAATATTCAGCGGTAGAATAATAAGACAGATGCCTGACAGATACGGTACCTCTGACCAGGTCGTGTTTCTTGTCAAGGCATTCTCTCTCCATCTCTGTGATCTCTCTCTTGTTGTCGGAGATGATTCTTGTCAGAGTGGTGTCCAGGTAATTCTTCTGAGCTGCCAAGAATTTGCTCTCCTAAAACACAGAAAAGAGAACGACGTGCAGGGAGGGAAGGAGCGGCTGCATTCGATGCGTGAAAATACCTTGAGCTCGAACGGCCGTCAACCAAAACAACTCACCTCTGTTATCTTTACTTCTTGGAAGGAATTCATCCTCTGCTTCAAGGATTCTTTACGCTGACTTCTGGGCAGCTTGTCAACAGATTGTTTTACCTAAATATATGCAAAGAAGGTACATTTCAATTATATTCACTGAGCTTGACACAGGACTTAAACACAACACAAAGTATGATTTTACTAGACTGAACAAATGAAAGTGAGAAAATTCTCATGAAGTTCTTTCTAAGATAAGACATTCCTTTATTAGTCCCACAATAGGGAAATTTACAGCATTACAGCAGCAAGATAAATAGAGGGTAAACAATATAAACAAGTGTAAAAAAAAAAAAAATTAACAATTTAACTCGGGTAAAAAAGTATCAACAATTTAACTAAAGTGGAAATTATTAACACTTTAACTACAATAAAAGTATTGACCTACATTCTACACATATTCTCTTAACGTACCTCCTTTTTCCTGTGTTTCATCTGATCCTGGAACTTGTGCAAGGCGCGTTCCTGGTCTGCTTTGATGCGTTTGGTCTCTTCCTTGACTTTTACATGATGGTCTGCCTCCATCTTCTCAATAGTCTGCTTCTGGTGCTTCTCCAGGTTCTCTAGCTCCACATCGTAGAATTTCTTCTTGGTCTGGGACGCACCGATAGGAAGCAAACACACTATAAGCTTTGGTGAAAATAATAACAGCCTTTTGTGTTGCACCACCTAAGTGCAGCATCACAAGACTCTTTTCATAAAATAAAACAGTTTGTTAACCTCAAGCCTCAAGAAAAATGATTATCTTTCTTTCTGGATTTGTTGCATTGTTGTTGGATTGTATTATATGTTGCTAGATGTACCTAATAAAGTGGCAACTCTCTCTCTCTCTCTGTGTGTGTGTGTGTGTGTGTGTGTGTGTGTGTGTGTGTGTGTGTGAGAGAGAGACTCACATTCATCTCCTGGTCAAAACGTCTCTGCATTTGTTCTCTCTGTGTTTCCAGTTTGGTGTTCAGGACAGCCTGAGCTCGGTGCTCTTCCTTCTGCATCAGACGGAGCTCACGCAGCTCCTGACGTCTAAACACACACATATGCAGTTATTTTTAACACATATACAACTTTGGTTTATGAGTTTAACAACTTCTCAAACAAGCAAATATAGTAAATACTAACAGCCTGAGAACTGATGCCATTCTGGCTGGTAAATGCAAAGACAATGAGTGCAATCATGAAGCATGAAGAAATATAATCTATAGCCTGAATTTCTCCCTTTTGGGTATGATTTTATCTCCCCATCGGACATGTGAATTACATGCAATATAATTTCAGACCCAAGACTGAAGGTAGCACTGTAGTCAAACATGCAATGCTATTTTCCTACCACTAGATGGCATGAACAATGCACCAGGAACTCTAAGGTTTCAAAGGCCCTGCAGTGTTTAAGATGTAACTGTACAAATTGTACATTTAAAAACCTCCAACATCTTCAGTAATTCATGTAATTGGACAAAAATCAACAAACAACAACATCAACAAAATCTTTATGGACCCATCTATTTGAACATGTAGACTCCCTAAAGCAAAGACCTGATCTTCACCCTGATCTAAAAGTAGCTTCAGAGACATTTTCCTTGCAAACCATAGACTGTATAAAAAGAGACCATTACCTAAATTAGTCTTTTTCCATAACTGTTAGATTATTTGTAACCTCAAATCTCAATGGGCAAAAACCCAAAAGAACAGGATGCCTGAAATAGTGTGCGTAATAAAAGCAGCATCCAAAGGTCGCTTATCACTGCACAAACTTCAGTCTGAGCTGAGGAATGAACAGTTCACGGCCCTCGTTTGCTGCAGAGAACGAACACAGATGTCTAACTCTGCTTCTCTAGATGATGAGTAGATACCGTATATATTTAGGTTTGTTAAGTGTTCGTTTTGTTCGTCCACATACCTCAGGAATCTCATCTCCTCATCCTTCTTCTCATCGTCCCTGATGATCTTGGAGGTGGTCACACTCACCTCGACGCCGTCAACAACAAACTTCCTGGTTCGCTTCAGAGTTTTACTCGAGAAGCCCTGAGAGGCAGACAGAGAGGAACAAAAAAATTAAATCAGACCTTAAGAACAAAACAAATCTTATGTACATGCATCATATGTGTTTAGCTTTACATGATGGTTATTCTAGTGGTTCAGAAGCATGTTGAGAAAGAGCATGAGGGTGGAATTAAGCAATGAAACACGTGACCTAGCAAGTTTGTTTATATAGCAAGTAGTTTAAAAGCTTTAGTATTGCACCAATGGACTGTTTTGCACATTTCACTTCCTTGTCAAAACCTGGTGCAACTCTACCACAACAAGCCAGTCAGAGATTCTGTGTTATGGTAGTAGCTGTTAAGCAGAGATGAGGATGAGGAGCAGGCTGAAGAGGTCTAGCGAGCTCACTTCTTATAGATTTGAGTCATTTTTAAAACTTGTAGTCTTCAGCCCCAACTGACACTGACTCAAGTGACATCACCTGAGGCAACTTATCAGATTGTTCGCAGCTCCCTCTGGAGTCACAAAAGGCTTTACACATCTGCAGGGGTATTCCCCAAGACCTGTGAGCAGACTCTTTCCTCCTTTACATATGCAAGCTTTTGTGATTCCCAATGTGGTCTTTTCATCTGGCGGAAGGAGAGGCAGCTGCGTGTGAATGTGTGTTGACAAAGGCATTAATATTCCTGTCAATCTGGTTCTACTGTAACAAGCAGCGAGCTCCTCCATCTGTCACTGTTATAAGAAGCACCATGCAGGAAGTGGCTCTGTCTAACAACAATGCGACCTCATCCAGTAAATATGAAACAATGTGACCTGGCTGTTTTAACTCTTCACAACCATGCTGTGAGGAAATCTACTTTATCTACAGTAAATTATGTTCGTTTTCACATCAGGACTTGAAGAAACCAATTCAACAATTTTCCTAGTTAGTGGAACTTTTGGAGATTCAAGGTTTTAACCAAACACAAACAGTCTCTTTCTGATCATGAGGTTACCAAGAACAGAACCATAACCTATTTCTTTGCTCCAAGATCAAAGTTGAACAAGCCCAATCTGTTCTAGGAGGGATGTGCCAGGCAGCACAGGCCAATCCAACAATGTCTAAAGACGTCATACTATATAATACATGTTTAATCTGAGTCAGAGCGTGACCCCACCTTATAAACTGAACGGACCAAACTGTTATGGCAAACAAAGCGCATGTCATTGAATGGTTACATTTCCAGTGTCTCATATCTAAATTAGTCTCTGCGGACAATATTGACAAGGCTGATAGGGCAGGGTTTACTCTGCAAACACCGGGTGGCTCAAAGCCTGGATGTCGTCATTTCCTGGTTTATAAATAGTTTATATATAAGGAGAGGAGAAGAGAAGAGATGAGACGAAAGGAGGAAACTGAACCGAAGAACGGGAATCGATTTGGATTGTGTAAACTCTTGTCCGCTCTGAGGAAGCAAATAGACCATGAATCTGAGAGAGGTTACTGCCACAGATGACAGCTACTAGATGCCACTTTTGCAGTGATCTATTCTGTTGATTCCCTTTGTACACAACTGGCACAAATATTTTCCCCATCGGTTAATCTGCCATTATTTTCAAGATTAATTGGTTAATCGTTCAGTCTATAACATGTCACAAAATTATGAAAATGTTCATCTTTCATCTCAAATTGACATCTTCAAATTGCTTCTTTTGTCCAATCAACAGGAAAGCAGCAAATCCTCACATTTAAGAAGCTGGAACCATCAAATGTTTCAGTCATTTTTAAAGTAAAAATCTCAATCAATCAATCAATTAATTTTCTTTCAATCCACTAAACATAGCAACTAATTCACAATAGCAATAAATCTATGTGGTTGTGTTTTTGAGTGTGTTAACTTATCATCAATAAAGGAACAGACACAGTGACAACATAATCAGAGGACACGTGGCTCATTCTGAGGCTCAGCTGCGTTGTTTTGAGTTGAAGCTCTACGTGACTCTGTGAACTTCCTATCACTTACCATTCACAAAAATCACACACACAGCTCTCCTGTAACACACAGATGAATTCATGAGCACATGCGCACACTGATGCTCTCAGTCACACACACTTGTGCACAAACACACGCAGTCACACTAATGTGAGCGTCCTCCTGTCCAAAAAACAAAGAAAGCCCATTCACGGTCGGTGCAGGCTGCTGGCCGACTCGCCTGCTGAATAATCTGTTCTGGAAAAACTTAACATACCACAAACAGACACTACTCCGTGCACAGTCAATAGGATTTCAATGATGTTCAGTCCATAAGCCTCCAGAAGCAGCAGAGCGACAATGAGCTGCATAGAAACTTCCATTCACACTGGTGAACACTGAACTGTGCCCACACAAAGGGCACTGTTGGTCCTGATGAATGGAAAATGTTGCATATTTTGCTGCAGAAAGGCTCCGTGTTTAACGATAAAATGGTCTCTCTCTTCTCTCCCTTCAGCTTCCTAACTTCCCTCCCTCACTGCGATTGTCCTGCTAAGCACAAATTTTGTCTATGGGTTACAGGAATTCTTCTTTTTTTAAGCAAATAAACCTTTAAAAACCCATTTGATTATGTAAAAAATGCATCGTCATGAGGTTTTCATGTGATTTTGACAATTTGGTTTTCACCTTTGACAGAGATTTATTAATATACTGAAAGTGTTTATCAATAATTCAGCCCAGATTCACAATAAATCACAACCAATTAAAAAGAAAAAACTTAGTTTAAGAGCACTAACTAGTATCATTCTCCGTATCCACCCTAAAAGTAATGTGCAGTGTGAGCCACAGCTAATGGAAGACAGGCCATCCTCTGTTTCAGACGGTTAACACCCACACCCCAAAACACAACACAATGCAGTTTCAGTTCCTCCGTGGGTGCCGAGAAATAGTTTTTCCAAGGAGGGGTGTTCCTACAGAGGCAGGGAGCTGGCTCTGCACGATATAGACCTACATCAACAAACCTTTATGTGAAGCCATTTTTATTATGGTATAAGAGGAGAGAAGGAATATTCATCAGGACAGATCAGGCTGCTCACTAGTGACTCTGAGTAAGATGTGAATCTACTTGAGAGTTTTGCTTCATGTTGACTCACCCTTGCAGATATTGAGGTGCTCTCCTTGTGGATTGACAGGTCCATGCTCTCTGAGGCCATGCTGCCTGAGTAAGAGTACCGTTTGTTGAAAATCCCTCCATTGATATAAGGTGAGACAGTCTCAGCGTTTCCTCCCATCGACGTCCGATCTGGGGTAACTTTGGTCACGCTGCCGTTCGGCCCAGAGCGAGGTGCGGGTGCTGGGGCAGGAGAGTGAGTGGGAGTGGATATGGGAGTGGAGACAGTGGGACTTGGTAAGCCTCCGTTACCCACTCTCCTGGTCTGCTCCTCGGTCACCTGGATCTTGGGCACCTCCGGGTCTGTCGAGTCTATGATGATGTCAACATGCTCCTCGGACGCTTCGGGCTGGGGGAGAGATGGTGGCTGCTCAGTCTCTGGAGTCTCCACAGCACCCTTAAAATGAATTTAGCCTTGTTACTAAAAAAATCTTTGAATACAACAATCAATACTTCATGAATATCCATCAGTAGATACAGTTAAAATGTCAAAGAGCACCTTGTCCTCCTCTGATGTGGGGGTACTCTTCCCATCCTCAATGCCTGAATCTGAGCTGGAAGTCTTAGTTGAGGCCTTGCTCTCAGATTTCTCAGACTCAAGAGCGGCTTCATCAGCCAGTTTGCTGCCCACCTTCTCTGGATCTTTTGAAGGGGGATTCTGTCGTGGCAGGGGAACAGGGCCCACCATGACGGAGCCTGGATGTTCCTCTGTCGGTGTCCCTGGCTCGGCTCCCTTCCTGGGTAAAGGTGTCGGTGTGGTTGGGGAGGGCGTGGTGGGGCTCGGGGTGTCCACAGACTGGTCTACTTCCAAACTGGTCTGACTGGTCTGGCATGGCTCCTTGCTTGGAGACTTGGGGGATGAGGAGGAGGAAGAAGAGAAATATTGTTATGCACGAAGAACAAAATGTGATGTTTTCAGGTTTGAAGTCATTGGTGGTTCAGTGTTAAGGTCCAACTAAAATCACATTCAATAATCCCTTTGTGTAAAAAAAAAATGTATTGTCATAATTTTTATTATTAAAAGAAAGAAAAAAGGTCATTGCAGAAAAATTCGAAATGCAGCTGGACTGGCGTGTCAGTGTCTGTGTTTGATTGACAGCAGCTGGCAGACTGCCGATGTTACAACATAGAGAACGAGAGATAAAGTAAACAAACTTTCACTGTAGCCTACACATCATAAACAGATAGTATGTTATTAGTGGTACTGAAGAATAAGGACCACACCAGCATCTGTCTGGACCAAACTGACAGGTACATTTACAAGCTGTTTAATGTGTGTCAACTGAAGAGCTTGATATCTAATTAGCAATTAGAACGGCAAATTTTAACAGTGAATCTGTGTTTGGTCGCTCGTTCAACAAACTAAGATGCAGGACAAGACGTTGATGTTTGTCAGTTACATAAAAGACGTGTTTAGCAGAAAAGTTCATGTGGTTACTGTTCAAAGTCTCAGTCTTTGCCTCAGTCTGATGACTGCCTATGACAGAACACTGACATTACTGCTTTAACGTTTTCAATCTTTGGTTTTAGCCCAAATGCTAAGATCTTCAGATGTCCCACCTTCAGTGAAGTAACTTTAACCTTAGCTTTAGTAGGAATGTGGTCTTTCCTGCTCAGACTGCTGCGCTGCTACTTCTCACTGTGGCTGAGATCTAATCTTTAATAAGTAGACTAATAATTACAGGAAAGCCTGGCAAATCACGGCTGACAACCAAGGACAAAGAGTCCTTAATGGATTTATTACTAAGATCATGTATGATTCTTGATGAGCACCTAGTAAAATAAAGTACTGGACAGTCCTACTGGTTTGTGCGCAACAATGTCTTTTGCATTATGTTTTTAACACCTGCAAAAAGAAAGTCTAATTGAGATTAACAGTCTTTTACAAGGTGGCCATGGATTAACTGTAAAATCCTGAATCAAATTGCCAATAAGAATCATAACAAGGTCACATGTTAGAAGCAGCCAAAAGACAAAAGCACTGTAAAAAAACAACAATAAAAATAAATAAGAACACTCTTAAACTATAAAAGAATAAATGATAAATTCCCTAAAACATCAGCAACCAGAAGGGAAAAGTATAGAGTTTCTGCAGCAATTATATAAATTCCCAGAAAGAGGCCATTTTCACAATTTCAAATCTAATTACAGAAGGATCCAGATCTGTGTGTTAGACATGGGAATTCTCAGGCCTGTAATTATGAACACCACTGAACATGTTATGTCAGAATTATGTTCACAGCCATCTGTCAAACCGAGCAATTCTGCTTCCTGAAATACCTCCCCGCTGTCTTCCACCAGAGGTAAACAATACTATCAGACATCTTTATGGTCAGGTCCAGCCTCTCCAGTGTCTCGGCAAACATCTGTCTGGCTGGGTGTGATGTATAGGAAGAGATAAACTGAGGAAACTGCTTGGCTTGCTTTCAGGGCCTTGTAACTGGATGTGTCAAAATATTGCTGTGTGTGTACAAGAGTGCCCTTGTTGGAAGAGATGTAATGATTTCATAGTTAACTACGCACAGGGATGAGAAAGCTGATATTTGGACCCAGTTGTCCATTTACAGTCATTTACAGTAAAGTATATACAGTAACAGATTTTTCTATCTACATTCATTTTAATATTTCTCTATAAATCTATCTTATCCGGACTAAAACCAAGCAGCAGCAATTCACCCAATTCATGATAGATTTAACATTTTGCGTCTCATGGGAAAACTCCTAAAATGCAGGAAATGATGAGTCCGAGTTGAAAAAGTAGCACCACCTACAGAAACTTAATCCAAGGACCTGCAATGTTTGATTCACAGTAGTTTGGAAAGGGCAGTGCAAAATACTGCAGCAATGACCCTTTAGCCAAGTTTCAAACTGGAATCACGTCACTGGAGCCAAGTAATTCACGTCAATATATTCGGAAATAATGACACTAACTGTTGACATGAGGGGAGGGAGAGATAAGTGGGCGACTATTCATCTTCATGGAGAGAGAACAAAAATCCGTGCTCAACACATGATCAACACATTTTTCTGGTCAGAGCTTCCTGTTATTTCTAAGCTCTTCCATCACTGGTGTACAGTAAACAGTCTGTCTTTAGTTAAGGGTCATAGTGCAGCAAGAAAACAATGTGCAACCTTAAATTATTCACTCCATCAGGGGTTGTGAGGTGACAGCCTTTTCTATACAGGAGTGAGGCTGAAGGCAGCACCTATATTTAACCATGTGTGGGTGTGGGTGAATGCCAGGATTCCGGTTTCTGTTCCTTTGTTTGTGCCGAGGGCAGACGGTGAACTGCACGCATGCTATGGTACTTTCTAATTTTATGCCCTCTATGGATTTATGAATGGCTTCTGCAGAATGGACCTTCAGTCCTCTGGCAGGAAGGCCGTGTTTAGAGAAGAAACACTGTTCAAAGGGATCAACAAGCAAAGAGTTGAAATGTAGGGGAAGTGGACAGTTGGGGCAGAGTGTGTGTGTTTTTAGGGACATGAGTGCATGTGCAGGTGAGTGCATGCCTTTGTGAGATTATGTGCATGAGTTTCAATTTGATAAAATCGTTTGATGACACTAAAGCAAAGGTGCTTTTCTGTTTTTAACGCATCTGGTGTTTTTTTAGAAGATCAGAGTAAATCACCAACTGCTTAAAGCCAACAGATCCTTAAAAAAAAAAAAAAGCTACAGGAAAAACACAGACTGCCCACTCTCCTTTTAGAAACAAACAATGACAGAGAAGAAAATGAAAGGACAGACAAGAAAAAAAAAAAAAAAAAAATCCAGGTTTGGTACCACAGTCAGCTCCATGGCGTCGTCCTCTTCTCCTTCCTCTCTATTGTCCTCGATTTCCTCCATGACCTCAGCCTTGGCTTCGGCCACCAGCTCCCGCAGAGGACGGTTGGACGTCACCGATCTCACAAAAGGGTGCTGTGGGCACGAGAGACGAGAGGAGAGATGGTTAACTGATTATCAGTGAAAATGCCCAGAGTGACTGGTGCATAAATAGCTTCTTACTTCTTTTTCCCCTTTGTATTTCATTTTATGCGTCATATTTGGACATAAACAAATCGCACATCACTTGGCTGTTGAGTTCACAAAGAGGGAGAGAGGCTAAAAGGGTTGATGTGACCACAGGATAAACAGCCTTACAACTGTGAAACAATAATTGCTGGAAGGAAACAGAACACATTATCTATAGATCTGAGTTTCATTAGACCACCACACTATTGCTTGAGGGATGTTGCAATAACTGATGATGGCGAGGTACGAATAATATCTGATACAACCCCGATTCCAAAAAAAGCTGGGATGCTGTGTAAAACAAGCCTTCAGTTAACAGGTCGAAAGTCGAAAGTCATGTAAAATGTGAAACTTATTCTGGCAGGCTCCAGAATAAAATAAAAGTAACTGCAGTCGCTTCATTAGCTCGGTCATGGGGCAACAGAGGACTTTCACTACAGGGGAAACTCTATCTGTCACCTGTCAGTTCCTGCACAGCTACAACAATAGTGGCTCCACAAGACAAACTCTCTCCTTAATGGCCCGCTGATGCAACAATGTTCAATCTAACATAATGTCCTTAAAAGAGTGAGCTGTATGTACTTCTAGAGCTGCTAGAGAAAATGTGTGCTTTGCCAGGGTGCAAATAAGGCGGCGACAGGTTGAGTGCACGGAGAATGAAAAGCTAAATTAAAAGTTGAGTGCAGATGGGATACAAGGCTGATCATCTATTATTCAGATGCTTTGCACTGCTGTGCAATTTAATTGGAACAGCTGACGAAGGGAAAAGGCTACAAGTGGTGCTGGACCATGAAGTGTGTGTAAGCTGGTGTGTGTGTGCGTGCACATTTGTCCTAGGTGATCACGGTTGTTTGTGTGCAGGGCCTTGTCCTCCAGGACTGCATTAGGCTTCAGCTTTTAACTTCTCCAATGACTAACAACAGTCAGCTATTGTGTAATGAGTCAGGTAGTGTAAATGCTGAGTGCCATCTAACCATTTCTTACGCCACAGTGGGAAAAAAATGAGAGTGATAAACATTTTTAAAACGCTATATATACACACACACACGCAAATGTCTAATTGAAATTTAGTGTTGGTATTGTTAAGTTATCTACATTGGGATGTCTTGTTCTGGTCCCTGCTGTCGAATCTCACGGCATCAGAAAGTGAGCACTACTTAATGCAAACAATCCAACTACTCTTCTACTCACCTGCTGTCAGACAGATTGGGCAGGATTTTAAATTATGCATAAAATACTGCTGCTATTAAGCAGTTTTGAGTTTAGGCATAGAAAGGGACGTCCTGAAGAACATGGCACGACAACAGTCCCTAACAAAAGCAAGCCTGGAATTAGAATTTAATGCATTATACAGCATATATAAATAATTCCTGTGCAGCTTTCCTTATTTGACACAGCAGAGTCATTTTATGATTTTGTGTTTTGACTCAAGCTCAACAACCGATGTAGAGGAGAGAACCACTGCTTAACTCTAGATGCACGGTTCAACTCATATGATTGAGAGTCCAAAAACCACACAACCATTTCCTGAGTGCACACCAGCACGCTGAGAGATCAGCCATCAGATTGTTAAAGCCACATGAACCTGTGGTGTTATGAAGTGAGACGAACAAATGCAGCGACTTCCAGATTTGCAGCTAAGCTAAATGCTACAAAGACACTTGAAAAATACTTTTGACAGTTTTGGTTTGACAGTTGAGCTAGCTGCAGTGGGTACATGCATTTAAGGGTCAAAGTAAATACATAATCCAGTTCCTGTGCATAGGCCATATATGATCTCAAGAGGAAATCAGCATCTCTATTGACATTTTTAAGGCTGAAGTTTTTAGACAGATTTTCTTAGGGTTAAATCAAACTAACACAACGTTTAAGCAAAGCAGAAGCATTGGAAATACAACAGACATCAGTATCAGGCTTACTTGTAGTGATGCTGCTCACTAGACATTGATGTTCTTACACTATCTTGAGCTTCAACTAATGATTTATTTTCAATGAATCCCTATTATTATACAGATTGATTGATTAGTTGTTTGGTCAATAAAACATCAGAAAGTGACAAGATGAACAACACAACCTCCTAGAGGCCAAGGAGACTTCGTCAAAGTTTTTGTTTAACCAAAAATGTTATATTTACTATAATGTGAAGACAAGGAAAAGCAGCAGGTTTTCACATTTAAGAATCTGAAGAAACAATTAATTGATTACCAAAATAGTTTCCCATTAGTTATCTTTGGAATGACTAATAAATTAATTGACTGTTGCAGCTGTAGATATAGAAATCAAAGGAACAAAACGATTTATTATCAGTGCATCTCTCTTTACCTTCAGGCTCCGTTTGTCTACAGGTAGTGAACATCTGAGATTTCTACTTCAAACTGTTTATTCAATCTAATGCCCATGCTCCAGTTAAACCTAGTTTCCTTCAGGCATATTAAAGAGAAAAAGGCAAACAGTGTTGTATTGCTGCTCTGTTAAATCTGTTTTTTCACTGCCAGAATGGATCAAGACTTGGATCAGTGGAGCGCATGTCCTCTCTTTTAGGTTTCACGTTGCTTTAGACCCAGAGAGGGTGGAGATTTTGGGTCTTACATGCATGGCTGGGCGTGAAAAGGTTAAATGTGAACACTGTGGCCCATTAGGGGACCAGAGCAGGGTACCTGTGAAGCAAAGACAGTGGAGGGTGTGTATTTCTGCTTCTGTCTGTGAGGATACATTTGAGTTTCAGACCTTGAGCGAGGTGGTTCGGAGGTTAAGACTTGTTTTTAGGGTTAAGGTTATAATTAGGTTTAGGTTAAGTTTGGGGTGAGGCAAGTAGTGATTTTGGTCTACGTAAATAAAATAGACTTGACTTATATTTGCCCAATTTTTTGAAATATCATCTGAGATTGCTGCCTCACTTGTGGTGCTCACAGCAGTGAAAAGTTCTTTTAATAAACTGTTTCCAGAAAAAAAAGGTTCACTCTGTATAATCCACAGAGCTCACCCCTCTAAAATAGTTATGAAAATGTATAAATAGTTTGTTCTGTGGTTTATCCAGAGAAACAGGGAGCTATTTCTAAAAAGAGATGTTGTTATTGACTTGTTTAAAAATGTAATTCTTCAATGCTTGGAGCAATTTCATTAACCTCCATTATACTGGGGCAGTGGCAGAAACAATGAGGATGAATATCTGAAAACTTGGACAAATTGAACTAGAGCAAGGGTTTTCAAAGTCTAACATTATGCTGCTGCAAGTGTTGGTTCTGTTGCTGAGTGGCAAATCAGCAGACTAAACCACAATTAGACTAACTTCCTGTTGTTTTAAAAGATCATGCACCTGTCCCTTTCACCTCAACATTGTGGCCTCACACCCACTGTGCTGTGTTTGGTTTAGAGTAAGGTCAGGTTAAGGGCTGGGCCTAGGCCTATAGTTGCAGTATTATGGTTCAGGGCGAGGGTGTGCATGATGAGGATTCTCAGAAGTATAAAACTAAAAATGTGTGTACGTGTGTTTGTGTCTGTACATGCCAGTATTGTGAAACCACTACAAAGCCCTGGCTCAGAGACAAAATGGCCGAATACTCCCCGTGGCAAAATTACCCAATGTACAGACACGCCACAATCAGAGTGAATGGCAGCTGTGCCAAAAAACACTAAAAATCCTGACCATGAGAAACTATGTGGGAGGAGAAGCTATATTTGAGTACAAGTCATCCAGATGGTCCCCCGACAGCCTCGGTGACTGATACTGTGTCATGTTGTTTTGTGTACATTCCTCACGAGTGCACATGTGGGACAGAAGACGACACAAGACATTCAAACATGTTTAAAAGTAAAACCTAAAAAAAGCCTGGTGGCAAAGACTTGACGAAGGTTTGTCCTCTCATTTCCTCTTTTTCTCCAGTCACACCTCATACAGTTCAGCAGCAACACTCCAGACACTCTTATCTATGATTCATTATCATCTTCCTCACTTCCTACATCTGCTTTCCACATCCACACACTCCAATGAATAACTGCATTATAAAGTCTGACCTCACAAACGCTTCCATACAACATGAATTTCATGAAATCACTGCACAACTATCTGCAGTACATACTATCTGACAGCCGTTAGGAGCAGCAGGCATGATAAACATCTAAAACCTCCAGCACGGCACCAAAACCCGGACCGCGCCCGTCTCTTTTCCCCCCACTGGAGAGCACATGCAGAATTCCCAGCGGGGCCTGGGTCTAGGAGTTTCATCTCTGCTTCTCTCTAATTGGCCAGAGGTGGCGAGCTCAGCGTAATCCAGACATACTATTGGCTGAGGGTGGGAATGTAAATAGTTGGCATTCCCTCAGCTGTGGGATGCCGACAGGAAACCGAGGCTCTGAATTTTAATAGACGCTGCGCTCGTGCTTTAATCCACACCCTGTTCACTTTTTCTCTCATTTTTCTTGCTCGAGAGTCTCGATTTTTGTCAGAGCTCGTCCTCAGATATTAAAGTGTTACTGCCACAAAAACTGTAATCAACCTCTCCTCAGCAAAGTCCTGCTAAAGTGCACTTACATGTAAATATTTGAGTTGTCCTTTCCTAACAATGTCACAAGCCTGAATTTATGTGCATTTACTGTTGGAAAACAAAATGGATTGCGATGCTAAGAAACAAGAAGTGCAACTATTTGTGATTTTTTTAAAAAGGCACAAAAACATCCTTTGTCCTTAAAATGTTTCAAAATCCCTGACGAGGTGCAGCAAAAGTGGACTTCACCCTGTTTGCCGTGTTCTTTTACTTTCTCTCACTTAACCTTTTCACTTTTTACTCGCTTAACTTCCTTCTCCATTTCTTGTCCGCTCTCATCTTCTATCCCTCTCCCACTCACATGCCAGTGTCCTCTATGGGACACTGCCTCCCTGGCATAGATCGCTCCATTCAGGTAAAGAGAATTGCACATCGCCTACCTCCATGAGCTGCAACGCAGTCGGACGAGTCTCCGGGTTTTTATCCAAAGCTTTCCTCAGGAAATCTTTAAACTCCTGCGACCTTGGGTGAGCAAAGGAAAACAGCGTTAATCAAAAACAAGAGGAGTGGAGAAAGGGGAGAGGGAGGGAAGTGATGAAGGGATGGTTACAACATTAATACATTTCCAGATACGTGAGGTTGGTACATGTGGATCATCTTTGTGCGCAGCTGTGCTTCGTAAAACAAAGCTTTCGACGGGGATGATGAGTCAGCTCGCCATCCCGAATCTCCTTTCAGCACCTGATAACTTCACGTTTGCTCTACTAAATTTGCTACCATAGAGCACATAGGCTCATAAAACTGATAGGCGAAAAAGTTATACTTCCCCACTGAGTTGTTGCTGTAATTTTGGAAAGGACAAACTGAACTGCAGGAGGAGAGGGGGAGGACAACGTGATCCATCGAGTCTGTCTATTTACAGGGCAAAAACTTGGGCAAAAATGTGGTGATAGAATGAAAATAAATTACCTGTTAACGAGCCCCTGTTGACAACATCGATCATATTTTATGCCAAAAATAATATAATGTAAATTTGCAAATTTCCCTGTTGTGTGACTAATAAAGGAATATCTTATCTTATAATAAATCATGGATTGAAAAATTGTGCATGCGAGGTTTTTTATTTCCATTTTCCACCTAACACATCCCTTCCCGTTTTGCACATATGAAATGATACAATTACTCCAGCGTGCGACAGCTGATTCCTTTTAAATGCATCCTCACCATTTGTACGGCTGCTCCAGGGTGGGAGGCTCTGCCTTGGCGATCTTCAGCAGCACCCTCATGGGGTTGAGCTCATGGTGCGGGGGTTCGATCTGGGCGAGCTCGATCAGGGTGATTCCCAGAGACCAGATGTCGGCCTTGTAGTCGTACGGAGCGTCCTTCATGGTCTCGCACATCACCACCTCTGGAGCCATCCTGAGAAAACAGAAGTTTAATAAGGCAGATTAATAAGAGAGTTTGTCACTGCTGATACCATTTAGCATACAATAAACTTTTTGGTGTAAATGTTAGAAAGTATTGAAGGTGCAGGATGTGACTTGGCTGAGACATGGTTGTATATAGATGTGGAGCAAATGTGTTTACACGAGTGTGTGTTCACAGTTAATGGTTATCCAAGGAAGGTTGAATCTAGGGCAGCTGGAGTTGGTTGTAGATACTTGAAGACATTTCGCCTGAACAATTAGTCTCCAGAAATGAAAAAGTCCTTGGAGGAAAGGCACAACATCTTCAAGTACCTACAATCAAGTGCAGTTTCCCCTAGATTCAACCCTCCTTGGACACACTTTTATATACTTTTGATATCTGTTTTCAATAAAACAAGAAAAATGATTCATTAGTTCTCCTGTGTTTTACATACAGATAAGATTTTAGGTGTAAGTTTATGTCATAAAAATTGGCTCCTAAACAAAAATTGTGCTACTAAGAATCAAGTAACTCTAACTTTTAAACTGTGACATAATGTTGTAAAAATCTGGCTTTGCCAAATCAACACAGCCAGTCATTGAGAAATCAGTCCTAACATGATTCTGATATCATAAAGATAAACCCACAGTATTTACAACAGCTATTACTGAGCCGCAGCAGGAAGTGACTAACTGTTGATTAGTGCAAGGGGAGAAGGAGTGTTTCTCCTCTCCCTTTCTCTCTATTTTGCTTGTGTCAACATGGACCACGCTCCTTCGGTCAGCACGTGTTTGCTGACAATCTGCACAATGGCTCTCATAACCCGGAGCTCTTAGATATATTCAAGTGCAAAGAGACAAATGTTTGCTCCCTGTTTTAGTTGACTTTGCTTATCGGTGCATTCAAGGGAAAAGGTAACCAAAACTGTCTGCATAATTTTTTTCAGGACTAGTCGGTATTGTGCAAAATGAGGGCACGGTCGTGTTTTTATGAGCTGAAAGGGTATTCCTGATGGACGATAACCTGTTCTAGTAAAAGGTTAACTAGCTCCAATCATTTTCACACAGGGAATAAGAGCAATGAGCAAGGCTCAAGATCTTTCCATTTTGTTCAGGTGTCGAGGAGAGAACAGCACTGTTGTGACAACTATGGAGGATTAAAGCACTGAACTGAGCTACAGGGTTGAGTGCATGTATACACAACATCATGCTCTTTCAAGTATTACGGAAGAGTTGTCGGTAGCAGGAAATTTGTTCTGAACAAGAAATAATCCCCCACTTGTATCCTAAATTTCCCCATTGTGGGACTAAGAAAGGAATATCTTATCTCATCTTGTCACTCATGACGGGATGCTTGGTGTGAATACAGTTAGAGATTTTTCTATGTGGTTGAGCCAAGTTGAATCCTTTTTAATACCTCAGGCTGTATCAACACTAGTGCTGTCAAAATTAACACTTTTATTTTTGATGTTAAAAAAATGCAGCAGTTTTGTTTACTTCCTGTGGCAGCTGACCTGCGACCTGATGACCTCAGGCCTCAAAGTAAAACACCCTGCGCCCATGCTTTGGCTAAATGGACATTTAAAAACTTCCACCCAATTAACGTAGTAGAAGAAGAGTGATGACAACTACTTGGGCGTCATAGCACACTTCACTGATAAAGAAAGTAATGTGCAATCATTAACTGTGAGTAAAACTGAAGAGCGACACTACGCTGAGGTATGGCCTGATCATTTTCTGGGTGTCACAATAAGTATTAAGAAGAAAAAAGCAATTCATGGTGATTAATCACAGCAAATGGTGGGATTAATTCTTTCATCTTTTTTTTTTTTTTTTAATCGATCTACAGTGCTAATTATTACATTGCAGACAAGGTTCGGTGCTTTTGCATAAGATGCTGCATTAATGTGATGAAATACTTTGATTTGCCAGGTGCTTAATTCACTGTATTAAGCAAATGAGACGCTCAAGAATTTTTTTCTCAGTTGACTTTCTAGAAAAACAAAAATCGGAAGCTTTTATCTGTATCACCTGTCCTTAACGTCATACACAGCTCTTTCTCTTGTTGGTGTGCTGAATGATGTCTTACTCACCAGTACGGCGTTCCAATGAAAGAATCTCTTCTTTGTAAGGTTTTGTTGTTTTTTGCAGAAACGCCAAAATCAGCTACAAGGAAGAAGGGAGACAAAAAAAAAGATGACATGAGATAGTTCAAAGAGGTTGGCCAGAAGTGCAAACTTCCATCCCTTTTCCCCCCTTTGTAGTAGCTTGTAAAGCTGTCATGACATCGCGACAGGCAGAGACACAAAGTCAGAATTTATAGCAGCCCTGCTTCCCGAACAAGCTGCCCCCGTTCCCCCGACATGACCCTCAGATTACAGGGATGTTGTTTCACTTTGGCTGAACACGTTTTTCTCACCGAGTAAGAGCATTACGTGTGGCCCCGGGTTGAGAAGTGTTTGGCAGAGGCCTGAGGATTTTACTCACTAGGCTGCAGGCTGACTGCTTCAATTACAAACTGGCTGCTTCTATTACGGGGACCTAAGTGACTCTCTTGGCTTTTGCAGACTACAATTCAAATATCTTTGACTTCCCAGTCAAACATATCATTTGGGCCGTTGCAGTCTAAACTTTTGCAGAAAGAATTTTTACTTCCTACAAAGACAATAAAATGTACTACTGCTTTTACTGTACATCAAATACAAGTTTACATATTAATATGTCATATTAATAAGTAAGTCTCAAGAAGCATCATTAAGGTTATACACAAATATAACTAACCGACATACCTAAGGACTCCATAATGCACCACACCATCAGGAACTAAATGAGTGTACAGTAACATATGTTTCAGTGTGGAATCATGAACAGGATTCAGTGTTTTGGTCTTAATAAAGTGGAAAAATACAGATGTGTAAAAAATTATGAGCATAATAACAAACTATGTAGTTGCCTGTTTTATATTGATTTGCGGCTCGAAGAAGGAGCGTGATGGAAATAATTAATAAGACGTTTCTTCAGCCTTCTTTGAGATTTAGTCTTCTGGATGCATGTAGCTCTTAAAATAGGTGAGGTTGCTGAACAGACCTAGAGCTGAAGACATTCATAAACATTAGCCAGGGAGTTTACTACAAGCTGTGCTGCATGGAAGAACATAATGTTTAATGCCGTATATCATAGGTGGATTTGGCTGACCTCAATGACGCTTAATTGCTGCCTTCTTTGAATTAACAAGTAGTTAGGTAAGTTTGGAGGCTGTAAATGAGTCAGTGTCATGACTTAATGAGTTTAAAGAGGCAACTCCCAGTGATTATATCTGACTGTGGTGTCTTAGGGAAGAATGTACAGCAATCGAAAAGGACTTTGACAAGAAGCTCAGTGAGCAGAGTGGCTGAAAAGTGTCACTGAAATTTAAAAACCATATATTGTAATATAAAATATATTGTGATAAAACCATAGATCAATAAACCACCTGGAAACAAATTAAACTAAACAAAAGCGCAGCACAAATGTGAAGCTCTATCCAGCTTAGTTACTTTTTAGTCTTCGGTGTTCTTGGTTTGTTGTTCATGATTGAATGTAAAATGACAGAGAGAAAAAGAGAGTGAAGGAAGTAAAACATTCTGCATGCAAAACAGATACTTTTGGTTTTCTTTAAAGTTTGATGTCAGAGGATACAAATGCCATTTAAAAACAGCACTTGTTTAAGAGACACTTACATACGTTAAGATAAGATAAGATAAGATAAGGTAAGATTTACTGATCCCCTTCCGGGGAAACTCACTTATTACATCAGCTGTCAAAACAGGCAAATTGATTAAAGTACTCTAAAATAAAGTGGCAATTAAAAAAGTGGCAGTATAAATAACAGTAGCAAAAATAGTAGTACTTAGAAAACTGGAAAAATATTTACACTGTGAAAGACACCATTTTACCCTTTTCTGGAAAGTACGCCTCAACCCAAAACATACTTGTGATCGGTTTGGATCCACAACATCAGCTGTGCAATGTGAAGAATGTGAAGATGTTTCCAAAAAGCCAATAAATGAAAATATGCAAAGCTTCTGAGAATGCAGTTTTCCCACTAAAAGCTCACTTATGATCCTCCTACAGCGCCACAGGAGGGTACAGGGCCTCTAACTGTGTGTGACAGCGTACATGTAAAGCAAACAAACAACGATCCAGAGATAACCTGTAATGTGCAGTGGCAATGTGGGGTTTAAAAATTAGCTCCACTTGCATCATTTTGGCAGTGAAGTGGTTTTCTTGTAAAGAGACATTAGGGCTTACAAATGTGATGAAAATCCAATGTGTGTGTTTTAACATGTCATCTTCTGTTCTGCTGGATAATAATCTGCCAGATTCCTGCTTGCTTTTTAATTCCACTAATTTAAAAAGCATCACTTCCTGTGCGACAAACACAATAAGGGAACTACTGTTGTTCTAAATGAGATTACCCTCAGAACATACTGCACTGCATTTTTCAGACTGCGTACTTGTATGATCATGGACAAAACGGCACTGTAATGCCAATACAATGAATATTGGCCGATGCAAACAAGCATAAACATCCGAATGCTCACCCAGTTTGATGTCCCCGTCCAGCATGAGGAGGATGTTGCCGGCCTTCAGGTCTCTGTGGATGATCTTCATGCTGTGGAGGTAGACCAGAGCTTCCAGCATCTGGCGACAAACCACCTTGATCTGCGGCTCCGTCAGCCCACGATCCAACTCTGACAAGGGCAAAAGAGATAAAGGGTTTAAACATGGGGAAGGGGAGAGCAGTGAGAACAAGTGGAAGGGAGAGCAGAGAAATCTAGCTGAAACCCATTTTTGTACATCTGGCACATTCCATGTTCGGCATACATACCATCATGGTTAAACAACGTCTTGAGAACTGATCTGGTGCGTGAACTGAACTCCACGGGAGAAAACAGAAAAAGGCAAATCCGTGCTGATATCAATGAAGTCTCTCAGATAGTGTTGCTTGGATGTGTGCAAGCTTTTCTGATCTGGGATTACTTATCCAGCTAGTCCTGCCCTGCAGACTTTATTCTGCTGTGTCTGTGTTTGATTAGCCGCACTGGGGGTACAGACGGTTATGAGGATGTGGATTACCAAGTGAAAACAGACCAGAGGGGGTTTCCCACACTGAGGGACTCCACTGTGTCTAGAGCATTAAAGGTCAGACCAGGGAAGTCGCAGTGCATGATCGTGTTCGGAGTGTTGTGATTAACGCTTTGTCGTATAGAAAATAAACATGCTGTGATTCTGCAGCAGCTTTAAAACAAGAGCACCTTTAATCATGTCTCTACACCTCCTTAAAGTCTGAAGGACAGGTGTAGTCACAGCGCTGCCGCAGGTGTGGAACTTGACTCTCGTGACAGGGAGGAAGGCAGAGCGCTTATAAAAATACACCAGGAGCAGAAAAAGAGAGAGAGGCCTACCGAGCATTGTGGCATCCACAGCACCTCCAGGGCAGAACTCGATCATGATCTGTGGAAGGGAGGACAGGTGAGAAGAGGTGAGATTAAACTTGTGAATATACAGTGAGCAAACATACAAGTGACAGTTGTAATCTCCCTTTAAATGGAGCAACAGGAAGAAGAGATCACTCTTCATCAACAGCACATGCACAACTAGGATTTATACAACTTTCACATGGGAACCTTTAAGATACTTGTACTATTTTCAGTTTATCACTTTAACGAGCATGAAAATTCTTAATATTTTAAAACACTGCTAATGAATTGATATCGAATTTCCTGCTAGAAACATTCAGCAGGGACAGAGCTGGAAGGCTAGGCTATTGAGTAATTTAGGAAAACAAGCTTGAGTTAATAAATAACGCACACAAAACACACAACATTCCCTGTCACACTCTTTCACCATCAGCTGCTGGAAAGAAAGAAGAAAAGTGTCAAGGAAAAAGAAGGTGAGATGACTCTTTCCTGCTGACTGTCAAAGTGAACGCAATATTTCCTTATTATATATGTGTGATATGTTTAACTTCAGCAGAGTTTGATATGCAATTTCCTTGAACTGTTAATTTACTCCCACTGCAAGTCAGTGGAATATGTTACACGTTACACGAGTTACACGTTTGTTGTCTTTAGTGGAAGCTGTTAGGGGCATTCATATACTTTCATACGCACACAATAATAAAATAAATGCTTTCCCCAAGCATCTGTTTAGTATCCAGAGGGAGGGCACAGTGGGAAACACTTGTAGATCAATCCCTTCATGGTGTTTAATGCAACTAAGTATCTCAGTCAACAAGTGCAGACAGTTAATGTTATGTCATCGCTCTCCTTGCTCTGACATCTGTGGTGAAAGTACTACAACACACACACTTTGCACAGCAGGCTGAAGTGTGTGCTCAACTGCCAGGCTGAAGCTATATACACACACACTTCCTGGGACACACTGCCAAAGGTATAATACCAGCTCAGCAGTGAAGTAAAAACACAGACAGAGAGAGGGAGCACATTCCCTAAACGGTGTCTTGTTGGCCAATGACAACTTCCAACAATCACCTTTCATTTCCCCTCCTTACATAGTCAGTCTCTCACACACACATATATAAACACACACACCCACGACTGTCAGAACGACTTTGACATGTTTCATTCACATTAAGCAGGACCAAAGAAAATAAAGACGCCACAGGATTTCATAATAATCCAAATGGTCAAAGATCAACCCGAGGTGCTGAGCTGAATACCTGCTCTGTGATGTAATTCTCATTTAATCACTGAGTCCTACTTGCTATGACAACACTGTCAAAGCATCAACCTGGTGCTGGACAGGGCGTGGAGTTTCAGTCCAAAGCCACACAGGGAAGAACGCTAACAAAAGGTGCAAACAGGCCGGCAGATGAAAGCGAGACGCTGCGCATACCTCCGGTCACGTGCACTCGCATGAAGACACACACACACACACTTTGAGGAAGATGAGGAATGTCAGTGTTGGCATGCAGCTCCGGGTGAGACAATGTTCTTTTGTGAGGTTTAGATTGGCAAACCCTAATAGTTTTGGTTTTGTCAAGTGTCATCAAGGATGTTTCACTCTGTCCTCGTCTCTTTAAGAGATAGTTTCACATCTTACTTTTCTTCTTAAATGACAGAACATGAAAAACAGTCTGACCTGTGTGTTAATGCTGCCAACTTTTATATTTCTTAACTATATCACAAAACATCTGCCCTTTGCTTCCGACCTCTTTCTTCAGACAAAGACAAGTTCTATTAAAGCACCTGAAAACTTGGTTTAAAGTTATCATTTGTCTGTAAGATTCAATTTTTGTGTCTAAAGGAATAATTAGCATTCTCAGAAAGTTGAGCTAATGCTAAAGTTAAACACTTCTAAGTGAGTTTAACAATAGTTAACTAATTAATGTTTGTGTGTGGTTTCTCGTGGTTGTTGATTGATGTTTGTATCAGTCTAAAAATACAGTAAGTGACATCACTGCTTTCCAACATATCCACGCCCACTTCAAACCAGCAAGAACAGCACAGGAAAAAAATAACACAAACACAGAAACGCGTGCAGAATAACCAGTTTTGTTCCAACTTTGGCCGATCATCTTCTGCTCATGTGGGACTATTGCAGATCTAAGTAACAAAAAAAGTTGCATTACAGGTCATTTAGTGTCTCCATTAAAAGGTTTGTCCAACAGAGAGTACGGAGTTTATTTTTCTACTGTAAAACATGGTGATGGTCTAAAATCTAGGGGAATGCATTAAGATTGTTGTGTGAATCTTTAGAAAAAAAAAATACTATTAGCTGAAATGTTATTAATGGATTTTTCAAAGAAATATCACTAACACTATTGGCATCCACAATAAGTTTGGTAACAAAATCGGTCGGGCTATAGTTCATCGTCCCATTTCCTGGTCCAATTAATTTGCTTTTTGGATTCTTGCAGACATACTTTTCTACTTTTCAGAGTAAATGCTGATAAAATAATATTCTAATTTGAAAAAAACATCCTCTTTATGCCTTTCATTAACAAGACCAAGGGAGGTTTCTTACACGTTTCGGTACAAACCACTTCCCCATTCCTGCTCACCGCTAATCAAACATTCATTATTGTTATTTCTCTTCTGCTTAAATCCCCCAATTAAACGGACCAGCCCTCAGTATTAACACACTGTACTGCCCAACCTAAACAGCTGTACATTTCACTGCTGTGTCAGAAGCAACTGCTTCGTGTTTCTGTTAACGTCTCTGCCGCCAGACGCGCTGTGCTGCGGTGAGCAATGTGCCCCAACTGGTCAAGCTACATGCAAAGCATACCCACTATGGGCTGAACACACACACGCACACACACGGTCCAAAATATCAACCAAACAGACTGTATCACATGACACCTGTTTAGAGAAGCCAGCGTCTCAGATTTAATAGATCTGTCTACTAATTAGAGTTATGTGTATTAATTTGACAAGAGATGAATCTCATCTGAGAGAACTACTACGCTAAGCCAAGCTTCACGTCTCAAAATAAAAAAAATGTGTCCATTTTTTAGCACCTCTTTTATTCTTTCGAGACAAGCTGAACCAAATTAGACACACTCTACAAAATCCAGAAAGCTTTAAAATAAATGGAGCGGGCCTCGCTGACATTGCAGTGTTCCTGTACTTTCACAGTGATTTCCCACCTCATTTTGTCACTAGTCTAAAGGCTATTTGGCAACAAGGCCTGCTTAGAAAGTGCAATATGGAATAAAGAAAGAAATACGACCGTATAAAACCTGAATCACACAGACGCACTGTTTTACTTTGTCGCTATGAACGTGATTAATGCTTCAGTGATGTTTGTATATGAGGTGGCACCAACAAAGGCGCGACATACTGACTCTTACTCTTCCAGTGTCATCAAAAAATCTTCTAGCAACCGCACCCCAGTGCCAATACATAGACCTAACTGTATGCGAATAGTGGCAAATATATAACAACCAGACTATTTAACAGAGAGAGCCCAATCGTCTCTTCCTTCTTTGTCAAACTAAAGGCAACTGAAAAGAATTATATACAGACTCTGGGTACACAAACAGTCATAAAATACGAGAGACAAAAATTTTTTTTAAACCAGTTTGACTTGTGCCAAGTGATAAGAACAAGTGTTGTTTATCGAAAGATAAAGATAAAAAAGATAATTTGTCACAGGATCAAATTTTTTTTGTCTCTTGCCATTGACTACCATACATATTTTATCTGAAATACGATTCCATGGGATCTACAGGAAGGGGAGGGACTTCTCCTCTTTTTTGGAATAAGCACTTTGCAGATGTTCGTAACACTTTCTCTGCAAGATCACAGTGCATTTAATCGGTTAAACCACAAAATTCTAAATCAAGAAACTGTCCATATGCTTAATTGGTAGAAAAAAACCTGCAGTTACTTCTACTACCCTATACTTATTGTGTATTTTGACGACTATTTAGCTTTAGCTTTATACCTCTTCATTATACATCCAGCTGAAAGCATGACTTTTAGTTTGTATATGATCTACAGGCCACCATAACTGAAAGGAGAGTGAGTGTTTTGCAGGTGGAGGAGACAAAGTAGAAGGAAACAAGTTGATGCTGCTGTTCACTGTCAGCGATCGATAAAGGCCTTTACTGTGCCCTGTAAAAAAAAAAAAAAAAAAAAAGGTGCATCAGCTTTTATAACCAGCAACAAGCTTTAAAGGGATGATTGGAACGGACCCTTTAAACAGCCGGGCTTAACTGCGCTCCTAAATGATGTGTGTAAGTTCTCTTTTATTGCCTTTTATCATCTGTTTAACTGTTCTCCTCCCTTCTCTCTCTCTCTGCTCGACCTTCTCGATGTGCTGATGTCAGCAGTCCCGTCCTCATGTTAAAGGCCCTCTTTTTCTCACGCTGCAGGCCTGGCTGCCCTGCTATAGCCTCAAGACCAGATTGTTCTTGGAAGCGAACAAACAGCCCTTCTCTCGCTGTCTCTCTCTCTCTCTCTCTCTCTCTCTGTTTCTTTCTTCCTCTATCCCTCTCTCGCTCAGTAGAAAGCAGAACGGGTGGGTCGGCACTGGAATGCATCATCTCACCCCTGCCCAGTCCACCCAACCGGAGGTTACTGAGGCCTGACCGCCAACCACTGGGCTAATTGTTGAGATCCTGAGGCAAGTACACACACTGAAAGCGAGGAGGTTGCAGAGCTTGTTCACTGCTGTGTGTAATTACTCTACAGCTGGTCGGATGCTCATATGTCCATTTTGTCTGGTTGCTCTTTAAAATACAGGCTGAATAACCGATTACAAAGAGACTGAGAGTAAATATGTGTAAGATTGAACATTAGTCTCCGAACACAGCTCGGATGTGAGACAGTAAAGCATAAGCTGACACTCTGAAGCCACACACACACACGCCCACACACGCAGAGGAAGCATGTGGTTTGAAGGCTGCAGGAAGGGATGTTTGTACATGTGACTGATCAGCACAAACTAACTTGACTGATGGGGAACGTTCACCTTCCGCGCTCAGGAATTTCAGCTATGGTCGACCATGACTAGCTCACTCTCTGAGGCTGTGGCGTGTTTGTAGAGGCACAGACCCCAGGTCATATCTAGATATACGTTTAGTGTGTGTTGCTGGATTTAAAGTCATAAGATTATTACGGAATCAAAACCCATTTCAGATACCATATACGGTCAGCATTTTTTTCTGAAATAGCCATTTAATGTATTTACAGTAATTATGTCTCTATGTTGTAGTTTTTATTGGCAGAGTCCCAGATTCAGATTCCTCAGCTGAACACAAGCTAATCACGATGCATGCATGTAGTTATGTAATGTTATCTCATTGATAACAGCCTCTGTGTTGATTGATAACAGTCTTGCTGTTTCTTGTTTGCTCTCTCAACACTGTGTCAGAGCTGGAAGTTACTGCAGATACAAACTGAACATCCTGCTGTCGCTATTTCAAATTAAAAGCGCTCGACTGGTGAAACATGGGGTGGCTTTCATTTTGAAGCAGTCGCAGGAAACTGTTCAGGATTGTTCAGCAAAACCATGGTCATCAAAACAGTCATCGACCAAAGAAGACAACTTGTCTTTTTGTTCAACAAGTTTTAATAATTGCGAGGGAGAAGCTGAACAAGAAGGGAGGAGCTGTTAGATGACAGCTGGAGAGCAAGGTGACCAACTTTACTGCCCTGTTGTGTGTAAGACGCCTGTACACCGCATGAAATCAGATCACAGTTGCAAATATCATTGAATCTGTGTTTGTTTAGCTGAGCTGTTAATAGATGCTCCATTCGCTCCTCTGTTGTATTTCTGACAGAGTAGCCACTCAAAGTGTTTACTGTAATATCAAATTACCAAAATCAACCACGACTGAAATCTGAAGTATTTTAACTTTAACAATATACTATTGTCATTCATTTGACCGACAGTAACTCATTAATTCTTATATACACTTTGATTATACACATGCACATAACATCATAAATAGAGAGGCAAAACAAAAAAAATGCACAACTATCTTTAGTCTTAACGCTGCCTTGTAATTCCTCAGATATTCAAGGTTG
Source organism: Holacanthus passer (assembly GCA_025331565.1). Taxonomy (NCBI): domain Eukaryota; kingdom Metazoa; phylum Chordata; class Actinopteri; family Pomacanthidae; genus Holacanthus; species Holacanthus passer. The sequence goes on along the minus strand of JAFREQ010000194.1, from coordinate 695,710 downwards.
TGCCCCAGCATGAGGTCACCATTACAGTATTTTTCTTGGCCAGATAGACTGGGCGATTACAGAGGGAGTTGAAAAGTTTACACTTGACCCAGTGAGCGAGCGTGGAGAGGAAAAATAACTCGAGAGCGGAGAACGCTGAACTGAAATCGATCCTCGTTCTTGCAGTAACATCGGGCTGAGCACTGGGTCGTTTCTGATGCATTATGTCGCCCTGGGGGTCCTGTGTCATCCCTATGTAGCTAATCCACTTTTCTTATCTTTATTTTTCGACAGAGCTTTCGCATGTAGGAGAAATATACTCTAGATGAGATATTGTTGCAATAAAATAACAACATCCCACAAGCCTGCCAACATATGTGGTTAAAAGGTCTGTTTTTCCACTTCCCCGCTGATTTGTGTGTTGTGGCTGCGTTTGGAAGGGTTGCAAAGAAAACTTGGTGGACGGACACAGAAACTCCTCAACGCAGTGAAAACAATACATCTTGTGAGGAAGGTAACCGTGCGGACGGCAGATAAGGTCCCTTTGGTACATTATGCACCAGTCTAATACAACAGCGGCCCCAACCATGGCGTTCCCATGCAGCAGCACGATGTCCTGTCTGATTCATTCAACAAGTACTTCTTCTAAACTCGGCCTATCAATTTGGGTTTATGTTGTTTTTTTTTCCCTTTGTTTGCTCAGTGGTAAGTGTACAAACAGAAAACAGACAGGGAGAAGTGTTGGCAAGTCTGTGGTTTGCACTTAAAGCTGGTTGTCTTAACCAGATGTCTGTGTTACTTACCCACAGTGTGTTGTCATAGTAAAAAGCATCAAGCAGCTTGACAATGTAGCAGTGGTCACATTTGGCCAGGATGTCGATCTCGACCATGTAGTCCTCCAGCTCGTCTTCACATTTCGTCTCGATCTGTTTGGCTGCAGCCAGAGCTCCCGTGTCTTTGTTCCTGGCCTGAAAGACGGAGAAACGCAACATTTAATTCAACATGCATGAGTAATGACAGGCCTCTTTGATGGATTCGTGCATTTTACTTCCTCTCTTTGAGGCGAAAACTCTTCCTCGGCAAAAGTAAATAAAGGACAGTTTTTTTTTTTCTTTAATCCTCTGAACTCAGAGTTTCAGTTCTCCAAAAAGAGCATTTTTTAATCACTCAAACTTCCACAAAAAGCATAACTAGTGGGGAAGACACAGGGTGTGGCTGTGTGATATATAGAGGATCTAAAAAACTGCATCACACTGTTACTTAACATTTCTGCCAACTTTATTTTGTTATATACCAGAAACCAAACTGACATTATCAATCTGTAAGAAACTACTAAAAATACAGACAATCAAAACTAAGATTTGACCATATGCAAAATTCCATGTTTGCCTCAAAGATCGGCTTCTTCAATGTGATCACTTTTCCAACCCAGGTGAAGCCAAAGGGAATCCAAAACGTCCAGAAACGCGGGTCAGCAATTAAAATGTTGACTAACTAACACTTAGGGACAAAACAGGAAAGGAAAGTCCACACCCTCCCTGAGCAAGTGGGGGAAAGGAGGAACCACAAAAGCCATCAAGTGTCAGTACGGCTAAACTGAGACACACACACACAGACACAGGATTCCTAGTAATTCTGAGTAATAAAGGGAAGCGAACGTAAACATGAGTAGATTGTTTGGTGCCTTTCTGGAAGGCATCAAAACACCCAAACAGTTGGGTGACTCAGAGCGAAGCACAAGGCGCCAAACACGTGATGTTGGTCCTCTGGTGAGAGACAGAATTGTTGTGATGGCTGACTGATGGGGTTTTGTGGGAAAATGTGACATTAACGTGCGCCTGCAGACACATTCAGTGCCGCGATTGCGAGAACACGACCAGAGACGAGCCAGAATAAAATCGGCAACAAAAGTTAAACGGTCCTGGCTGCACCGTTGTTAAGAACCTCCAACACTGTCAGATCAAATAAAACAATTGAAGATATTTCCACAGAAAAAAAAAAATGCAAATTTTTCATACACAATTACACAGTTGCATATCTCTGGAGGCGATACCATTGTGTGCATCTGTATTTATGTCCACCCAGTGACCTGTAGAAACACAGCAGACTAAACAGCCCGGTGGGGTCTGATGCCTCCACGCTTTCCAGGGGCTGTGGGAAAACATCTGAGTAAACAGAACAGGCTCGCAGCAAAGCACGCTCTCCAACTCATCTCAGTTCGCCACGACCATGTGTGTGAGCGACTTTGTGTTTGTCAAACAGAGCCGCGGAGAAGCCGAGCCGCCCCCGCCGGAGTGACCCGCTGTGTGAGTCAACGGGACGTCTCCTCCGGCCGTCAAACCATCAATCGGTTGGTTAACAAGGCTCGACAGTAAACACCGGGACACCAGACACTTTCACTTCTCTGCTAACATCTCAGCTCTGTGCTATTCACCCCACTCCTGCACCAACACTGTCGGCCTCAACAAACTCACTGTCTGGGGCCTGATTTCCAGAAGAAGACCTGCTGGTGCATGAACCTACTGTTTGTTCTGCTGTATGTCTCAAAGATTAAGTCCTTTACATTATTTGATTCTTGACACAAACCAGTTAAATATCTTCAAATTTATTAGGAGACATTTAATATAAAATACTGCCAAGTTTTACAATAATAATTATAAGACATGGTTTTAGACATGCAAAACAATGTAGACTACAATTCTGGATATCACCTCACAAAAAACACACATGTAACACCAGACTACAGCATAATCTTGTCCCTCACTGTCCTGTTTCAGAAGACAGCCTGACACATAATTACACAACCACCGACAGACACAACATGAGGCAGATAATAATCTCTGTTCCGAGCATTAGGCAGCCGACAGTGTTAGCAAAATTTGACACATTTCAATTACACCAATCATGACAAACACATTTTCAGAAGGCGACGAAGAAAATTTGTTTCAGCTTGCAACACATATTTGGTAAAAGCAAATTTTATTAAAAAGACTAGCTACATTAAACCTGCCACGTTACCATTAAACAAATGTCCTCCTTAACACTTCCTCCTCTTTTGTCTCATCATGTGTCACATTTACAGACTGATATCGCAGACTTATATCTGAACAAGTAGAAGTATTGTAATGTTGTAATTGGGGGTTTACATCACCGTCAAGTGGAACAATGGTCTCCCAGAGATGTGAATGTCTGTCACCGGTGATTGTCAATCTGCATGTTTTGTGTATGTGAACAGACGTGATCAACTTTTTGTCGTGCTCAAATTAACATCTGTGCACAAATACAGACACATTACAAGGAGGTGCAAGTCTGAGGCTCATAAGTGTTTCTGCTGTTATTAGTTTTAACTTTTCAACAGCCAACCCCCTGACCCAGCTTCACAAGGGCACTCACTCACACACCATCTCCCTCTCTCACACACACACACACACCTTTACATCTCAGTGGGAACAAGGCTAAGGAATGCGCCTCCGGCCTTCAGATGGTTGGGGGAGTGGACAAAGAAGCTTGACTGAGAGAAGTCAGCCTCGTGCATTTATGTGGTGCCTTTTTGTGTCGCGCTGGGAATTACGTCAATGGGGGTCCTCAAGTGTAGTATGCAAACATGCGTGTTTATGCGTGCACCTTTCCATCTGTACACGCTGCACAGAAAGGAAAAATGCCTCATTGTGCCTCACATGGGACCCCCCCCTGACTTCCTAGCGTGACATCAATGCACGAGAGCCTGTAGACGCCTGAAACGAGGAAATGATTGCAGGAGACGGCTTCATCCTTCTAAACGCTCTTTAATCTCAACAACCTTCAGAAAGGCCAGCAGCAGCCTCTCCCATCAAACACACATTCCTGTCTAATTGACCAACATCTTTAATTCACTTACAATCTGTTGTGTCAGATTAGTGACATTAAAGGGTAATTCCACCTGCAGGAAACACTTTCTACCGTTGTTGTTTGTTTAGAGTGTTGCCAGCCTTACTTTAACTTCTCTAACCAGCATATTATCTCTACACACTATCCCTGGGCTTATTGCATCCTGCAGCAATGTAGCTTTAATTCATGCACAACCAAAGGCCTGAAAGAACTGTGGATATGTAAATGCATTGTGAAGGAGAATACAAGCATGACTGTCTGACTTTAAAACCTGGAATTAATGATGCATCTTTACAGTGATTATAGGGAGCATTAAAATTTAACATTCTTTAAAATTAAATATGATTAAAACATATTTTATAACAGTCACAGTTTAACACTACAAGGGAAGGATCGGGTGTTTTTGTGCTTTAAACATACTAGGATGCTGTAATTTGAGGCAGATTTTCACAACTGTCATTGCCACACAACCCTCTGAGTAAAGCTGGAATTACATTTTTCCAAAGACATCAAGACAATTGTTCTGTTAATTAAGGCTCAAGGCAAATACGCTATGTTTTAAAAGTAGCAAGTAGTGGAAAAATAAATCACATATGGAAGTCAAAAATTGTTTTATAATCACATCCTCCAGAGCAGAACAACAGTGTTGGGCTTTGTTTGGATGTATAGTTTGAACAAAAAGACCAAAATGTTAATGTGTCATGGTTCATTTCAAGAACCTGAAAGTCCATTTCTATTTTGGTTTTCATAAATGACCACATGTAAGCAGTGACACAGACACACATAAATATACACAATGGAAAAAATGGCGATCATACAGTAGTTCTGGTGCATGCATGTTAAATGTTCCTCGAGAACACAAATTGGTACAATTGATTGCACCAAAATAACAACGGAAGTCCATCAATGATGCACTTTCCATTTCACTGTAATTTGGATGGAAAAGTTAAAGAAACAAAAAGGAGAGATTTGTACATCCACCTATATTTCTGTGCATCCGTTTCCCATTTTCATGCTACTTTTCTGTCAATCATTCATAAGTTTATCCGCATGATCTAACTTTTTTAACATCCTACATTGAGTGCTTCCTGTTTTTAATCCTCTTACTGTTGCACATGTACAGCATCTTTTCATCATTGTCTGCCACACTCTTCATCTTTTGTCTCCCTCACCAAATTTCTCTGTCATCCCTGCCTGTATATCTCTCCCCATCTGTCACGTATATTTATCCATCTGTTTTCACTAACGGTCTGTCCGAAGGCCGCGATCCGTGACCGAGCAGCGCACCGGCTGCCGCTCGAGAAAAGCTTTAGAGAGGGCGAAGCTGTAAAAGCAGATGTTACTGACCCATGTGTTGGTATACAAACATACTGTACTGCATGTCCTGGTGCACTGTGTAAACACACACACAAAAGCACACGCTCACGGCCTCGGTGTCTATCATTTAGCATTCAGTCTTTTCAAAATGAATCAAGCCGGTAATAATAATGTTTGATACTGTGTCTGTGTTGACTAAGGTATTAAGGATTGCCGTGGGTGTGTTGGCTTGAAAGCACAGAGCTGGATCAGACTCAAAATGGAAAAGAAGCCAATTATGAGTAATATTTATTTTATCATCAGTTTCTTAACATATTTTTTTTTACTTTTAAAACACAATTAAGGAGCCAATTTGTCAATTCTTACTGTAGGCTGATCGGAGTGAGGAATAATTAATCATGGCGTCAATGGACCAGATGTCGTCCTGTAACCGATAACACAGAGAACTTTCCCTGGGGTCAGTCACCTCCAGGTTGAATGAACATACCACATGCTGTTGTGTATTTTCGGCTTGTATTCTGTGTTATCGTCTCGCACAACTCCCTCCAGGGGAATGCGTGGACCTTTGCCCCGTCATAAACGTGTAAAGCGGCCCTCCTCTGAAGGTTCTCCCCATGTGTCTGTGAACAGGAATGTGGTTCTCAGCTCCTGTATAATGGCAGCGGCTCATAAAGGCTCACCTCTGACAGCAGACGCCTGTGGAAGTGATGATGTCTCATTGATGTAAACAAGGTGCACGAGCTAAGCTGATGAACGGCTACATGCAGGCTGCTGATCTGTTTTAGAACTTGGATAAAATATCTAAAAAGTTCATTTTTTGCTTTATCCCTGCTTTGCTTTTTTAGGTTTTGTTAGGTTTCAGTACAAATATCCAAGGACATAATCTCTTTTCAAAATTCACTTAAAGACCAATAAACCATGTCCTCTTTCCATCCAGTCAATCACTTATCACGGTACACTCAAAGGAATTATGTTTTCCAAGAAGTAGCAAGTAACTTGCAGACTTTTATGCCCCAGATTTTGCCTCTCAGGCACCTCTACGTGCTCAAGGTGAGAAAATATTTAGCTAATCATCAATGATCAATTAAAGATAACAGAGGAAAAGATAGCATTCTTTGAAGTAAAGACAGCAGTAAAACATCAGTTTTTATTGGAAATGGTTGTTTGAAGGTTATATCAAAAGTTGTTCTATATAACAAAAAAATATTTATCAAAAAGTCTATCAGGGAAATTTTAGGTGATTATTCAGTTAGTGCATTATAAGGCAGTAATTTATGCTGCTTTGTACTAATATCATTATGGAAAGCATGATTACCAATGTAACCACAATTGGTCATTTACTGGATACATTTATAGAATTGAAGACAATGACCAACATTACTTCTAAACCAAACCTACGCCCTTGCTAATAGCAAATCAGTGATACAAGCAAGGCACATTACTTCTATGAATTTATGCTTCAAGCAAGTCCAAAATACAAATGGTACAGTGTAAAATGTATCATGAAAAGAAAGGTTTCCTTTGTAAACTTATGCACATTGAAGCGTGCACTCATGGATGTAGGCGGGTTGTTAAACATGGATGTGGCAATAATTTTGTGGCAACATGGGGTTTTTCTACTGACAAACCATTTTTTGAGAGAAAAAAACTCTCTCTCTACCAAACTGGGGCTGTTGTTTCGACTTAATTCTGTTCACAGACAGGCCTCATCTGTTGTCTGTTTAAAAGAGAAAGTGATCTTGGTTTACTTAAAACCTCCTGTGAAAGCTGCAAAGTCAGGACTTACTGTTTTTGTCACTAACCACAACCTTAACAAAAAGGACAAAGTCACAGATGAATCTCAACCTGTGTATTTTCCAGAAAACGCCAATATGTTAAAACTAGCAAGTGTAAAGAGTTGTTCCTGCTCTGAAAGAACTTAAGTCTGCCACATTTCCTTCTATCAAATCAATGGCAAGATTCTTCTTCTCTTACACAATCTGCTGCCTGCATGAAAGCATGGATTTATGCACTCACAGAACATAACTAGGCGTGAAGCACAGAACGGTTCGATCTGAACACCCCAAGATGGAGCAACACCTTTTCAGGATGTGAAAGTTTCGATCAACACTGCAAAACGTCCCACATTTAAAACCCTAAAGTGAACAAGGTCATGAGCACAAAGCAGGTCAGTGAGGCAGGAAATCATGACATGCCACAGAAAGAAAGCAACCCTCTGCTCTCTATCATTCATACTCATGCGAAGCCTTGATGGATATTTCAAAAGCATGAATCTAATGACAGATGAGCCACATTTCCTGACTATAACTTACAGTACACAATACAAGTAACAACAGATTGGAGGGTTTACATACTCATTGTTAGAGCGTGCTGCTAAGACCAAGATCAGACAGGTATTGCAAGATGCCAGATTATTCACTGGAACTCTGTCTGGAACTGATCTGACTTCCAGTGAATGGCACAAATGTTTTAATGTTAAATTCAAAAGAAGAGACACCAACATTACATAAATCCATGTCTGTGAGAGCAAGCATTTTGTAAGTGTGTTACTCCGTTTCTTGCATTGATTAACGTTTTCTGAGGATGGACTCAACTCAAAATCAATCATAAATTCAAGTCCTCGACCTACAGCTTATCAAAGGCCAGTAACCACCGGCAGTATATGAATGCAGGAGGAGGCTTTTCTGTAAGTGCCAGTAACGCCACCACGAGGATGAAGGGGACTCCCATCATGCCGAGCCTACGCCCAGCCAGCAGGACTCTTATCAGCCACTGAGGACCCAGCTGGTCCCTGATGATTAGACCCAGAGTTTGAGGAGCAGTAAAGGAACTTCAGCATACGTCTCTGTGGCACTGTTCTAAATTAAGACAAGAGCATTTCACATAACCGCTGTGGCTTTCCTTTAGAAAGAGGATGTTGCAACCTGTGCCCCCTCCCCCCTCGCTGATGACACCCAGTGTGTTTCTCTTTCACTTAACTGAAGAGGATAATCATGTTTGAAGTGATTTTTCCATAAGCCTTTCACTCGTGTTCCACCATCTGTCATTGAGACAAGCACAACACTATTTCTATTTTGTGCCGTGAAGCAAATCCAGTTGTCCTGCAACATCTGACCAAACATCTTCAGAGGCCCAAGAAACTTGACCTGTTCTGACATAAGGCACTTTTTAAACCTAATGTGCATAAATTAATTTTCCAAAAACAAATACTGGTTCCAAAATGACCCCAGGGACAATTCTATTCTGGCCTTGGCTGAAGGACAGTAAGACCCATTAGGCCCAAACTGATTAAACCCAACAGCCTTGAATAAAAAGTGACAAAAGAACGCTGTTAAAAGAGAAACAGACTGCGTCCTACACCCATTGTTGTACAGTGGCTTGGTTATCCAACCCTTTTCCTGTATCAAATTGTTCTCATATTTGCTATTTTCTTTTCACAACATTCACACTCTTTGACTGCAATAACTCAGAACCAAAAGAAATTGTGCATGTTTTACATTTTACACAGCGTCCCAACTTTTTTGCAATATGGCCAACTGCAATATCCAAGTTGCAAGATCTGCAATTTTTTGGTAAAATGTGTCACAACAACAAGGATGAAGGATTGTGGTGATTCCTCAGCCTACAAATCATATTGTCCAGATGTAAGGGAAGACAATTGTTTAGTACAGACCCCAGCTAAAATCATTTTTTTCTCTCTCTGCAAAAATGAAATGCAAAAAAATGACCATTTCCACTAAAATCGTGACTCATATTGCAATATCTGTTAAAATAATCGCAATACGATTTTTCATTCAGCCCTAATTTAAACACATCTTGATCAAGAGTAGTGAAATACCTAAACAGTGTGTGGCTAACTACACAAACAGTTCCTCTGCCGCAGTTTAAGTTCAGGTTTAGTGCACATCTTTTACATTACAGTCCACAGTTTACAGGGATAAGACTCACTGCGGTTTTCATCCCACAATGATAATCTGACGCGTGCGTAACCTCACGGCCTGCGTGTCCATAGAAACATTTCACCAGCGGCAGCAGGCCAGTGTGCTCAGCGGCACGTGGCCCATTAATTAGTGAGGAGAACCGTACAACTGCTCCGTTTCATGCTTCAGCTGCAGCCGCACACCTTTACACACATGCAAACACACTCTTTCCAGCAAGTGCAAGCATGCATAGCCACATGCAGACACAACAGAGAAAACATCCTATGACACACTGGGTGGACAGGAAGTGAGACATTCTCCTGTCATCCGAAGCATGAGAGAGACTCTGGTGGTTATGGTGAGAATCAAGACCCTAAAGAGAGACACAAATATCTGGGGTGATTTTTGAAGAAGTAGCATCCACCGCACTTCAATAAACACAGATTATGCAGTCAATTCTTTCCATGTTCACTTGAAGCCAAACTCCAGAAGGTTCTGGTAAAGTTAAAAAGCTGGCAGACCATTTATGTCCATGAAAGAGTGGTAAATGTGTTCATTAAACCAGGTTCAAAGGGGAGGCCACACTTGTCAAATTCAGGTCTCGGGCTGAACCAATCACAGAATATCAACAGTTCAAACGGGTCTCTCTGTTTAACTGCAGTACAACACTGACACGCTAATGGAGGTCAATGATACTTTAACTCTGTGACACATAAAACTTGAGATTGTCAACAACAGCTTGTGCACATGTGTTTCCACCTGTGTGGCTCTTACAGCATGAACCAGCATTTAAAAAGAGCTACTCTGCATTTGCATTGTTTATTTTGCCAAATTATGTGTTTCGTTAAAAACATCTGTAGGTTGGGTTAAATAATACCAACCAGCAATTATATTACATGTTTTCATCTGAATTCTTCGTGCTGAAAAAACGAAACAAAAACCAGACACGTTAAGTCATTTCCATGCAAATAACATGTACATGTGACCCTTAAAGAGATGAAACCATGTTCAGCTGTATAACCAAAGAGCAATGTCACCTTCATATGAATAACTTGTAGACATCTCAAGAGATACAAATGTGCAATAATTTACAGAGTTTGAGTTCATAAATCTCCCCAGCTGCAGTCGACTATCAGCAACTGAACAGTACAGTTGCACCTACAGGGTAAAACTCTGCAAACACAGCAGAAAATATTTCATCACTGAAGGATTATATTGCATTTTATGAGATCCTTCTTTCCTGCGACACAAACACACACGAAAGCTCCATTTGTCCTTAAGGAACAAGGTGACTTGTTATTCTCCCAATGGTGACATTAACCTTTTGAGAGTCACTTTGACAGGAGCTCAACCGACGTTGTGCTATTTGACAGGTCTGTGCTTAATCTCAAAGACAGATGTTGGAAACAAACGCAGCTGCCTGAGCAGGAGTCCTTTCCACATGCACATCGCAAGAATTACTTTTCATGAAGAGACAATCAGCGTTGCTCTTCTGCCTCCCATCACACATCCGAAACCAGCTTTACAGTTGACTTCTGGCCCAAAGAGTCTGATAAGCTGTTATAAAGTCTACTCCCCCTCGCGCCTCCTCTATCAAGCGCTTTAACAACGGAAAACATGTGCGATTCACCACTTGAGGCCTTTCACTCCCACAGACGAGCTGATTATTTCTGAGGTGCTGGGGCTGCGAGAGGAAGTCGTCCCCTGATGGAGTCCCACGATTTCCTCTCTTGGCCGCCATCTGCTCCCCCTCTATCTGACAGATGCAGGTGTGGAGGTGTCAGGAGCCAAAGGAGAGGCTTGACATTTGTATTAGACAGATATAGCGGGGACACTATTCAAGCGGAATGATTTTCAACACACAGATGAGCCAGAATTCATCTCGACCTTTTAGTTTGAGCTGAATTTTGTGCATCCACATTGTAAAAAAATCAAAGAATTCCTGTATGAAACGAACTTCTAAAAAGGCGTCTTTAAACTGGAAGCACCTCATGTTCAGTCAGTTCTCAGCGTCTCCGAAGCAAACTGAAAGCATTGTTTGTTTTCAAGCTCTACTGCTTTCTTTACATATATTTTATCTACATTATCAAAAGACTATCCAGAGGATGTCTCACATGCTCCCTCTGCTCAAAAGACACATTATAGGACAACTTACATAATGTTTCATTTAGACACTCTGGCTACATAAGCAATGAAATCCATCCTCCTATGTCTGTGTTTCATGGCCCTGCTGTATGTAAACTGTCCAGCAAAAACAAAATACCTAAATAAGGTGGAGCTCTCTAAAAAGACTGCATTTTCTGTTCAGGGCAGACCTCGGCTAAGGCATCACTTCTTCCACTGAGGCCCCCGACGTGTCAAAGACTTTCACTGTGCTCCTCTCAGGCAGAGCGCCTGAGCCAGGCTTCACAGAGGAGACTTGACCAGCGAACAGATCCACATTAAATACGTGCTTTGAGCCAAATGTGCTGCTGCTGAGGTTTGAGAGGAGAGGACAGAACTGATGAAGAGCACTTTCACTGTCACTGGATTGGAGGGAGTCAGGTGGGTGACTGAAGATTTGACCTTCTGCACCTTTGCAGAAAATCAAGAGAATTGTCTCATGTATTTCAGCATGATGATTTAAAGATGATTTAAATTGATCAAACTTGAGAAATCAAGTTACTCATAAAAAGGAATAAAAACTGAAGATGAAGCAATACCGACAATCTTTGACCAACGTGAGCACAATGAATTAACCTTTCATCTTCTGGTTGTGTTGCGAAACTTTTCCATGATACCCAAAACTTACAGGATGACGACGTTCGTTTTACACTCAGACTCAGGAACAACCACATATCTGAAATATTAGTCACAATCCAAACAATGCTGGGATGGTGAAACGTCCACAGGTGATCACAGGTGATTCAGAAACTCTTTTGTAGTCTAAGAAGGCATCACAATAGAAACTTCAAAATGAAATCGATGCTTACTCATCATGGAACAAATTGATGATCTTTATAAGAGAACACGAGAGATGACAGAGCAACTTTGTAAATGTTAGAACTTGACAACAGGTGTGCGTCTTATCAATAAAGTTTAAGAGGATGATGGACAACAAACAGATGTTTTCACTAAAGCACATACACCTGTCTCTGAAATCAGACTCACCTTGTAGACTTTTCCAAACGCACCGTCGCCCAGCTCGCCAATAATCTCCCATATGTCGTTTGGGTTGATGTCCCTGTGGACGTGCTCGTACTGCTTCACCTTCTTCTTGATCTCAATAGTGGGCAGACGGAGTATCTTGCTGAATCTAGCGAGCGCCATTATTTACAACATTCAAAAACAAGAGAGGGAAAAAAGAAAATGAGTATGGTATGAAGAGGCTCTACATGAAGAGCTTCACACACGCCAGGACGCGCAACCTGTCCAAAAAAACACCAAGTCACCAATCTTCACTTTCAGCTTCTTGGAGAAAAGAAAAACCAGATCTGAGGTGTTTGAAACTTCTACTCCATCATGTCAGATGTGAAGCCTCGTGATCCCACTCACAGGCTGAGGTTTGGTGACCACCTGCAGCCGGAGACGCTCTGGACTCCGGTTCGTCTGCAGGAGCGACTTGTTGCTTCCAGCTGCGCGTAAACGCCCCACCTGGTTACTCAACCTCCCGCGCGCTGCCCTCTGGGAAATGGAGTTTTCTTCGTGGAGGGACATGCTGCGTCACTATGGAGCCGGGGAGGTGGAAAGACTTCATATCCGGGTCTGTGCAGGGCGGGTCCTTAAACACCACACATCCACAAAACTACACAGCTGCTATTGAGACTTTGTGCATTGAAGTTATGAATTTATTATTTTACACCCTTCTGCATCATTAAGATATGTGAGAATAAAAAAAAAAAAAAATGCACATTTCATTTAAACCACAAACTGGCTCAACTCACTTGTTCTTGCATGCAGTGCTGCAGCGCCCTCTTGTGGCACATTCAGCTCAGTGAACTTGTACCTGTTGAGCATGTGGAAAACAACATGAGTTAGTCAGCAGAGGAGCAGCTGCAAGTGATGATGAACACATTAATGCTGAAATGATAATGGACTGACAGAAAATTAATTGATATATATTTTGGTAACTGAACTCATCATTTAAGTGATTTATCAAACATGAATTCCAAACATTTTCTCCCTCAAACAACTTCTCAGATGTGATGATTTGCTGCTTTTGTGTTTCATATCATTTGCCTGTTTGTCACATACAATAAGCTATTTGAAGACCTCACCTTGCATTAGGTGCTCTGAACTTTTACAGTTATTTTATTTCTGATAAACTTTAGAACAGTACACAGCAAATTTCCCCACTGTGGGACGAATAAAGGTTTATCTTATCTTACACCATCATTACCTACAACTCAGCGAAGGCTTGTGAACAATTTAAATTTGAAGTCTGCACTAATAAAAAAAAGTCTGTGATAAATTGTTCCTTCTATTGGACTTCTTGTTAATTCATATTTTATGTGCAGAAGAAAAGGTTAAAGAGGTTTTTGAACAACACATCTGATCAGCGCACTCACTATGTCTTGAGCCTCAGGTGGATTCTTTGACAGAAACCAGGTTGGTGGTCAAGAAAAAAATGTGCGTTGTTGAGGGTAAAGTTAATTTCTGAAGAGTGACTGATTGACTGCTCTCTGTGATTGTCATTAAAATGAAACTCATATCTCATTATTATTAATCTACCACTGACCACAATACTGACGTTGATGGAGGATGTAACCACTGGTAGCTGTGAAATATTCCTCAGTGAATGTCATGAACCATTTTCTTTCAGAATGAAACTCATTGACCTTCATTTACTTCCTCATTCGCATGAGTAATTTTCTCTCTCAGTTCTATGGAAAGATTAGCCGAACAATTAGCTGCTGAATTACCAATTAAGGGCAGGAAGATTGGTGGCAGTGAGGTGATGTCGTGCTTTTCTTGCTCATGAGTTGAGCTGTTTAAATGGGTTAGAAAGGAAATATTTATCTATTTTAGGCTTATTATGTCTAATCATCTTAGTTGTTTGGACCTAATGCAAAACCAACCACCATGTTTATCTCCTCACACAAATGACTTGTCACCATCATACAACAGTTGAATGTAAAATATTTACTCAAGTATTCTACTTATGTACAAATTTATTTATATTTCATTATTTCCATTCCACAATACTTCTATTCTTCTACTCCATTACATTTCAGAGGGAAATGTACTTTTTACTCCTCTACATTTAGTTACTTTTCAGATTACAATTTTTCACACCCTTCCCATCCAGTATCCACGAATCTCCAAATGTGGAATTGAATTTTTCTGATAAATTGAAGGATTGTGTTTGATTATGTTTGAGAAAATTCTCCTACAACTCAGATTTTTAAAAAGTTGTGATGCTGACGACAGGTAAAGGTTAATTGATTATTCTATAAACAGTAGCTTATACTTGACATAAGTGACACTTCTATTTAAGTCGCAGAGGGAGAGAGACAGAGGGAGAGAGAGTTCAAAATCTGATGCATGGAGCCACTAACAAGCTTTTGTGTTACAATTTTTGTTACCCCATCATCATCTTACATGAGAACAACAAAAGGCATTTTAGTAAAATTTATTGTATGAAACGTTTCCTCAGTCATTCAAGTCATTGCTGATGCTTGAAGAATGTTCATAGAAGGACTGTCTCTTCACTCTCCTTGAGCAGATAATGATACTGTCATTTCAGGATCCTGTATATTAGCGTTCCAGCGCAGCACAGTCATGGATCGTGAACACCAAGTCCTGTCAAAAAAAGACAGGTGAAATGAACATCTTTTGGTAAAACTGCAACTGAACAAGAAATTTATTCAAGATTCATAACTTCTGTGTTGTAAGTAGCTCAATTTCATGTGCCTTCATATTAAATACACAGTTATCTGGACTGAAACCACAAGATTCACTTTATTGTCCCACATTGTTGGAAAATTGGATCAGGCTTCCACTCATGCTGCATCCATCAAAACATTCCACACACATAAAAGATTATAAGATTGATTTTTTTGCAGGTACAAATAAAAATCCCCGGCACTAAATCCCCCATTTGACATCAATATACTCATACTCCAGTTGACAGTCTATAATTATAGCTCAACCCTTTTCTGTCATTAAAGTTGAACTGCAATGACCGTAATGAAAGTGAATTAATTGCAACCCTGTGTCGAGACATCATGGCCCGGTCTGCTCAGACAGGTCAGCCTGTCACCAGCCACAGACCCAGATGTGTCTGTCTTCACGTTTCAGGTGAGCAGGATCAAACGTCCACAGAGCACTGAACCTTTTTCATAATCTGCATCATAAACCCTGTTTAATCCTGTGAAATGACCCACTGAGTGACCCATTAACCGGCAGTCAGTTTGAATGCATCTCGTCAGTGTTAGTCTGTTTTCCCTTTTCTGTTTCATGTTGGGCTTCTGCAGATCAGACTCTGGCTCAGTGGATACACAGTCGATAGTTCTTTCATTTATGTAAGAATCTGCAACTCTGATTCCAAAAAAGGTTGTGATGGTGCGTAAAACATAAAACAGAATGTGATAATTTGCTAATCCTTTTTGACATATACTCAATTGAAAACCGTACAAAGCTACGTCAGCTTCATTGATTTTTGTAAATATCTGCTTATTGTGAACTTGATGGCAGCAACATGTTTCAAACAAGTTGGGACAGGAGCAACAAAAGACTGTGAAAGTTGTGGACTGACCAAAAACACCTGTTTGGATCATTCCACAGGTAAACAGGTTCATTGGTAACAGGTGATAGTATCATGATTGGGTAAAGGGGCATCATTTCTGCCTTTCTATGCAAACTGATTTAAGGAACATAAATTAATCTTTAACATACTGTTTGGAGACATACTAGACATACTTTCCCATGCACAAATGAAACAATGCATATGAGGCCTGTAGCCTCTACAGTCACTGGAACACAGCTACATCCCTGTACTTTCAACCATAACAGCTTCATGGCACAAACATATACATCTTTCAGTGTCATTGTTCTGAACTTATTTAGACCATTTGTCTCGTCTTACCCCATGACACTTCTCTGATATGAAGATGAAGAGCTGTCTCAGAGTGACACCCAGCTTCCTCACTTCTCTGGTGTAAGCGCAGCGCCGCTGTCGCAGGCCCTCCACCAGGGAGATGTAGGTCGACATTTTGTGCATCACACAAGAGTTCTGACGGCAAGAGTAGCAATTAGTGTCCCTGTGTGTGATTTACAGCTGAGGCTTTCAGTCAAAACACCACAGATGTTAGTGTAGAAAAGCTCGGGACGGCCAGATAACGCAAAGTGGAGTGAGAAAGATAAACATCCACTTAAAGTACTGATAAGATCATGTTTCCTTTTGATGCTGGTTCTTTGTTAAATTTTAACAGGTTACATTTAAAATATGTAAATTATGCCCAAGAATATCAACCTAGTAACATGCTGATTGACAATAAAGAGGTTTTTGTCACAATCACAGGTAAATTTGAAATCACACTTACATGGACGTCAAGGTAGAGATCTGGGATGTGAGCCATGCAGAGTCCCTGGATGGAGAAAAACCCCAATATAAACATGAAGTTTCAAAATTCAAAAGTGACAAAATAATCTAATGTAGTTTTTATATAACTATATACTAAAATGTGTTCACATCTAGATTGCTGTTTTAGTTTGATAGGATTAAAATAAATTAATGCTGTTAATCTGTAACTAGATAACACATGAAGGAATAAAATACCTTCAATGTGGTTCTTAGTACAATATATTAAAAAAAAGTGGTGTGCAAAAAATACATTATGGCACACAAGGATATTAAAGAATAGATACAAAACACAACTTCAGAGTTAAGTCTAATCCATATAGAGGAGAACAAAGCAGCTGACTCACTGTTTCATAGCCCCTCTTCAAGTCTGCAGCCCACTGGGTGATCTCTTGGGCCATGTTCAGGACCTTGGTGTAGCATGTCGGTGGGTAGAAGGGGTAGCTCAGCACCAGCGGCACCAGGGACGAAACAAGCAACAAGTGGTTAAAGATCGCCATGACTCACTGACACCTTCTGCACTGACAGAAGCTTTGTCCGTTTGTGTCACACACGCAGCCACGTATGCATGTGGACAGATTTCAACACACCCTCTGTTTACTCCAAAACAATTATGGAACTGCAGGAGAATGGCAGGCGGCAATGCATTGTGTCAGATAAGACAGCATTCATCTTTATGGGAGAATCAAAACAGGCTTGAGAGGCCAGTGAGACATAAATTAGTAATTTGCCTTAAGGCATCTCAGAGCAGTAGTCAAATCTTTTACTGAAATAAATGTAAATAATAATAATAATAAAAAATACACCTTTGGAATGATATTGCTGCATGTTTTTATCATATCATTTTTTTTATCATTTTTTTTCTGTGCATGTTATTTGTTGCTATCCGCATTTGAAGCACATTGGGATACTACATTGAGTTTACTTGTGATGAAATGTGCTATATAAACAAAAAAAATGTGTTGTCTGGAAGAATCCAGATGGCACTGAGGCCAAAAAAGAAAACAGATACGTCAAATGTTTGACCTGAAGTATAGAAGTAATTTAGAGTCATTATTTTACTGTACAGGTACTGCTGTTCTGCTGCTGTGTGTTATTACTTCAATCTCGGAAGAAAGAAGAGAGGAAAACATATCAATAAACTCCAGTAAAGCATTGATGTGGGCACTAGCCACAGACTACCAGAGTATTACAAACTGTTGGAGAAATTATTATTATCCTTTATGCTCATGATCATTCTAGTCCTTTCTGTTCTTGAACTTGTGTCTCATCCTATATGTTCATGACCGAGTAACGACCTTGTGCTACTTGTGTAAGAGGTCATCTCTAGTGTTCTAGTGTTCCCCCCATGACATGTTAATGGGCTATGTTTAACAGTTGTATGATTGTCTTATGAGGACTTTATGGCGACAGAAGCAGTGGATGATGAAGAAAGACAGGGCATCTTGTTCTTCTCTTAAGGTCATCTGACTAGTCGCCTCTTTTCCTTATGATAAGCAATAGATCCTCTTTCTCTCTGTACCATGAAATGAGGGGTTTGTTAGTGAGAACACAAGCTTCCGCCTATCAGTATTATAAAAGCCTCCTGTGAATTGTGTATCCTTGGTTCCTGACCTATAAATAGTGCAGAATCTTAGATATTCTTCATTTTACAAGTCACAACTTCATCAAACCTTCAGTCCTCAAACTTCTGAAAATACTGGAGACCTTCAGTGTGGTCTCCGACTTTTGTATGTTAGTTATAATGAGGCATTTTTGCATTAGGGAGGAAGGTGATGTTAATTTCTGACACTTTGTGCCTGTAATATTAATCATGAGAGAGTTACACTACAAATTCTTCTCCCTTAGAGACCTAAAAAACTGGCTGCTGTCATTTCATGTTATGTTTGTTATCCACTAGATGGGGCTAATTTGACAGATTCCCAGATCCACATCCTTTGACAGACTCCACATCCTTCTTGAAGTCCAGCATCCTTAAGTATCAAGATGAAGTTCTGCAAACAGTTTTCATTCCTTTGTTCAAATGTTATATTAAAGGTTTAATATAACCATGACTTATCAATGACTGATTCTCTTTACAGGCACAAACATATGCTCACTCAAACTAGGACAACAATGGCACATGCTGAGGCCTCCTGCGTGTCGAGTAGCTTTACTCTGTCTCTGTCCAGGTGTGATATGACACTGTCATCGCTCATCTCATCTAAAAAAGCAGCACACTTCCTGATGCTGCCAAACACCCGACGGGGCACTGTCCTGTTTTTGAATGATGCTCGTCACCTCTCGTAGCGTGAGTCTCCTCCCTCTGTATGAAGATGGATGGCCCACATCGAGTGCGTCTTGGCATGACAGAGAGGCATAAAGTGGAAGACAATGTGCAGTGTGCACCGTAAGCATATCTGTGGTCCCAGAGTCCCACCACTTGGCCGTTCTCCTCTCGACCTTGGTCTGCTCAATTAACAGGGGACACCAGTGACTGCACAGTTCTTATAATGGACCGATGTGTTCTACAGTTAGCAGCTAATGGCCACAAGTTAATGTATGATGAGAGCTTCGACTACAGAAATCTGCCCAAAAGAAGGCAACTTCCAATGCACCAAACACATTTATCCACTTCTGCACCAGTGGGCTGTCCAGTACAACCATTATCCTCTATTGCAAGCCAGTGAAGGTTACTTGTCCTCCTCCACAGGACCCCAAACAGTAACAGCAGTGGTTAATGTAAGTGAAGAGAGTTCAAGTCATTCACCTTCTACATCCATGCTTTTTCCAGCTTTTCCAGAAATTTATTCTCCCAACTGCTATGAAACTATGTAAGTAATGTCAGTATGTCAGTTGTGACACATTATTTTTTCTTTTAAAGTTCATAGAAGTGTAAGGTCATAATGATATAATTCAGACTGAGATGATAAATAAAGTAAATTTGGGCAACACTCGCTCAATCTGTGCTCACAGGCTGCTCAAATAAAAAAATCTCAAATCTAGATGGTACACAGCATTTTACTATATAAGAATATTATATTGATGCTTCAGGAAATTACAAAAAGAGAAATAAAGTACAAGAAGGTCAGCATAGACTCACAACAGAACTCCAGAGAGACATTAGCATCCATAATTCCTCCTGCATAATGACTTTTTCCATATAACTTTAAAGGCTGTAATGAGACCGCAGGCTCAGCTCCTCCATAAAGAGACTGTCCCTCACCTGGGGGCCACCAGACACCACCGCCTGCCTCTCTCAAGTGCCTTTAAAGCAAGGTAGCAACAAAGGATCGGCTCTGGGGGGCGCTGTTCTAAAGCAGACCCTGACCTCTGACACCATGGTGGCAACAAGAGAAACAAATGATTCCCCACAGACTGAAAAGAAAAAGATAAAGATAAAGGATAAATTCTAAAGTGATACAAAAAGATCAGCAGGTCATTTTTAATACTTCACATGCAGATTGGTAACTAATGTTATTGATCACTGTGGACTATTGATAGGTTTTATTTATTCATTTATTTTTTTGGAGCAGCCTGTGATCATAGATTAAGTGTGTGTTGCCAAATTTTACTTTACTTATCATCTCATAAAGGTCTGTATCATATCATTATGACCTTACTAGAAATACTAGACATGCACACTGGCTTTGTGGTTATTGATCATTATGGGTTATTGATAAGATGATCAGCTTTGCATTTTAGGCTATATACTGACTCTGGTGCTTAAATTACTTTACATTGATCTTGTGGCAGGTGCAATAGCCTCTGTGTAATATTTCCATAATATAATCTTCTAGTAAAGATTTTAAGTGACAATGCTTCAGGGGGTGCAACTTTTTTTCTGGATGACTGACTGTTACTGAGAGGGAACCCTGAGCTCCAGCAGCAGCTCCAGCAGCAGCTCCAGCCTATAGACGCGCCTCTCCAGACGCACGGTGCTGGTGGATCATTACGCAGGAGGCGATGTGGAGGTCAGTCGCTCATCGGTGCAAAGCGCAGAGCAGTTTCCCCCCTTAAACCCCGCATCTCTGCTCCCTGTGTCCTCCTGTCCTGCAGACACGGGGGCTCTTGCATCGCACCCCCTCGGGTCACGTCTCTCTCTCTGCGCGGCTCCGTCTGTCCCGGCGCGTCGTCGTCCCGAGCACCGGACACCGACCGTGGCGCGCTGTTGCTCCCGTGCAGCCTCACGTCTCTGCAGCAAACCGGGCTGGAGATGGTCCCGAGCTCCGCTGATCGGAGGTAGGTGCCCACAGCTGCCGTGCCCGGATGCAGGGGGCTGGAGGGATACTTTCTATTCAGCGCATGTTTCCCCCATTTGATCAGATAAGGGGCTCCGAGCACAGTGTCCTCTGCGGGGAGCTCAGCACTGCGGCTTCCCGCACTAGTTTTTGAATATTTCATTCAAGCCAAGAGGAATTTTCAGATATTGTGTGGTCACCTTATCATGCAGTCTGGGGATGACATTCATGAAGGGGTTGAATGTTGCAAGGATGACTTTCAAGTTTGCAGATTTAACCCTCAAAGGCATCTCATAACTCAGGTCAGTCATTCATTCTCCTGCAAGATGCTGCTCTGGGACAAGATGTCATTCAGTGCAAAGGGATGCAAACCACATAGAAAAGCTGTGATGTGCATACTGTAATATCATATGAGACATAAATGACATTAAAACTTGAAATAAACCTCTGACACTCCAGCTGAGATGAGATGTGAGATGTACCGACATGCCTGCACTTCAGTAAGAATATAAATGTAATTCTTGATTTCATATGCAGGCTTGTGTGTTTCATGAGGCAGCAGAGACTCTTTTCTTTGTCTGGAACAAAATGTAGTAAGTCATGAAATCTCCTGTCCTGAAGAGGGCAGACTGAGGGGATCCCATTTACAGTACACAATGCCAGCAAACTATAAATCAAAAGCCTCCAGTTTTGTTCTCATAATGGGAAAAGGGATCACGCCATTCATCACGCGTGCACAGTGGACAATGCTCTGCTGGGACGATTGGTTAAAATATAAAAAAGAAATAATTGATACATGACAGATGAAGGAAACAATGAAGGAGGGAAGGAAGCATGAAGGAGACTAAGGATGAAAAATGTCTTTTCCCCTCCTGTTCACTGATCAAGTTATTTTCTAATCATCATTAATATCACTGATGTCCAAGTTTGCAAGCCGTGTTTTTTTCAATGCAATGCAAATTTTGCAAAGTGCAAAATCCTGTTTCTGGAGAACAAGAGGACAGAGGGAGCAGAGATCGGGGTTTAGGGGGTGAAAGAGTCTGTGTCAGTTGATCATTAGATGCTGTGTGGGAGCTGTTCATGTCTCAACCTCTCTACTTTTTCCTCTCTCCCTCCCCCTCTCTGTCCCTCCTTCCCTCACTCTGCTGGTGGTATCATGTTTTCCTGCCTCCCCTCACAGGTTAGACTCTCAGTCAACAGAGGGTCACAGCCACAAACACATCACCCACCCTCCTCCTGGCTGGCGAGAGTCGTCCATCTGAGCAGCAGTGAAGACAGACAGGAAACTTACACTGTAGTGGTACTGCCTGTGTGTGTGTGGGTGTGTGTGTGTCAGCGCTTCAGTGCCTTCAGTGTTCCCCCAAGCCCTCCACCGTGTGTGTGTGTGTGTGTGTGTAAGGATGTGTGTTTGTGTCAAGGTGGAGAATTAAGAGGAAGACGGGACCTGTTCGAGTCAGCAAAACCGAGCCGACTGCTGCCTACGTGTGTGTGTCAGGGTTGAGCGGTCCAGCACGTGAGGGGTTGGTGTCGATCGGGCTATGAGTGCGTCTCAGAGGGTGAGGCCGTTCCATGCTGAGCTGAGCTAAGGGGAGAGAAGAAAAGGAGAAACTGTGAGAGGAGCAGCCATGGGGCTCGGACAGTCCAGCAAGGCTCCGGTCACTGATGACACAGACGAGGGTGAGTAACGAAACAAATTTTTTACTGACTTTTTCTTCTTTTTTGTTTTTGCACTTTTGTGGCTCAAATCTGGTGAAGATAAAGAGGGTAGGTTGGTAAAACAAAAAAGTTGTGAGCAGGATTCAACACTGTAGATGCCTGATTCTAGAGTTTTCTGCAGCCTTATCAACGGGTTAACTTATTCCTATTACCTGCCAAAACGAAGTGCACTTACAGTAACTGGTTCCACTGATGTAATGCTAATTAGTCTGCCTCGGCTATAGAAAAGAGGAATTCCCTCTTACTGTAGCTTTGACTTGTGAATCCCAGAGACATTCAACGAACCCCTCTGCACATTTTTCCTCAAATGCTTTGTTTTCATATTGATGATTATTGAAAATGGCTTGAATCTTGACTATTATCTAAAAGTCTTTAAGTGATCGCCATCAAGGTCAGCATCAAAGAACGTTATTGCTTTGATTGGCAAAGCTCTTGATTTGATTTTTTTTCCTCTTTTCTTTGTGACATAAGCAGATAATACAATGTGAATCTATTGATCTGAGTCAGTCTCTGAAATTAATTCTGCTCTGGCTGAACCCCAAGGGCTTCAAATAAGTCAGTGTTACATGAGTCAGTGATTGAGTCACAAGTGAAGTGGCTTTCCCAGGTTTTTCCTCACTGTGTATGTGGTACTAGATAAATTTGTCTCTTGTAATAAAGTTAACTCTTAAAATCTGTTTTCCATTGATCCCAGCTAACAGGTTAAAATTCTCTTTTATTTGTATATCGGCAAACTGAAACCATTTTTTCAGTGTCAAATTACGGTCTCCCACCCTAATGAAATCCATATCTGTGGCTTTCTCATTTTCACTGGAGGCAACCTCTATCAAAGAGAAAATCATTATTCATGGTTAACCTTGCTGCTTACTCATTGAGCGTGCCGTTCTGGAAATGTCACTCAAAACAGAGCTTCTGTGAACTCAGAGTTAATGCAACAGTGCACCTTTCTGACTTCTCCCTCACAAAACAGCGTGGGCGATTTCACCGAGGGCAGGGGAATAATAAACACAGACGCACATCGTTTTGAATTAGAAGAAGTCGCGTTCACTGGAAACAAAGTAATCCCCTCGCTGATGAAACTCACGTCAGACGCAGGCAGGATTCTCCTTTTTCGAGGTTGGGGGAACCAGACGGGTTCGCTGGATGTTGAGTGTACATCACACGCCCGCCCCCTCTGAGTAGCAATAAAGATGCAAATTGAGTTTTCACTTTACACTTCAGGAACGTTAAAGGTCGCTTCAAGGGAATATTGGCCACGGAGGTGGAATTTATGTTTGTTTGTTAATTTGACAAGGAATATTAATACATTGACATTTCAAAAATACGTCATCGATATAGGTAAATGATCTGAGGTCAATTTCATCTATAGTTCCTGTGCAGCTATAAAATACCTGACAGTTTTAAAGATTGTTGGTCCTAAAGTTAAGAAAAAAACTGGTTGTCCTTCAGCATTTTCAGTTTAGATTGTGGCACCACCATCAGGCCAGGTTTGCAAACATTTGTCTCCCTCCTGTATTTTACATGCAGAATATTTAAATTGTCGCTGAGATACAATTGAAAATGAGAATAAGATGCACCCGCTCATATTGTATTCTGTTATAGCTACATGTTAATTTATGACATTTTAATTTAAATTGCTGTTTATTTTTGTAGTCTCTATTGTAAATTCATGGAAAAAAAGCGAGAGTGGTGAATGTTAAAGCTAATTTTCTCCAAGAAAATAATCAGAATTTATTTGCTGACGACAGAGACGGCGATAGATGCATACTTCGTAGTTCATAGTCAACCCACACCAGTTGATTTACACAGAGGTGTGAGCATGAAGGTGAACTCTGTCAAGACATGTTTATCTCCTCTGAGAATGATGCACCACATGTGTGCCACATACGTACGTTTCCCACTTTGTGCAACCAGGAGCCTCTGGTTAATGGACAGGCCCTGTTTACTGCTGATCATGCTTTATCCACATTGCAGCGGCACATGGACCCTTGGGTTCAGTTTCAGTTGTCAGAGCAACAGTGTGAGCGCCGATGTTCCCATGCTGGTGGGTACTTAAGTGATTTACAGGCTCCTGTGTGAGGGGGAATGAGGGGAAGAGAGAGAGGGAAGCAGAGTGAGACGTTCACAATTGAAAATGTCATTTATATTTTCCACACAGAAACAACATGACAATGGTTAAATCTCTTCTTCTTTGTTCTAATCAACAATACTGGTAGGTATGAGTCTGGTTAAACTCTCTTCAGTTTCCTCATGCTGACTGGAAGCGTCACCCATATACAGTGTTCTGACACAGCTGAACTCATGATTTGTCGCTCTTCATTTACATATTTTTTATTTCTGTTGTCAAAGAACTGGATGGCTATAAAACGACTGATTTGATTGAGGGTCACTACTTGTTAACCAGCTGAACCCACTGCTGCATTGAGTGAGATGTAAATTGATTGTGGACACTGTTGCACAGGCTGACGTGTGCATTCATTATGATGAACATGAGCACTGAAGTTTTTTTTGACACATACTCTATACTGCTGGCAGAAATACTCACTGTTAATCCACATAAAATAGTCCCCCAACAAAAGTACTGTTCACTCCTCTTTATTTCCAGTTTACTGAAAACTATAGTATCCAGCAATTTTAGGAAATGAGCCTTTAAATAAATGAAACTATTTGTTTGTGTTCTGTTTTTAAAGATTTCTGTCTTCAGTGGGAATGAATGTGCTTGGGGCTGAGTGCAACAGACGGTACAGGGAGTTGGAAACTACTTAGAGACTGACTAACACGTTGTTGGTTTTGGTCTTTTCGTTGGATTTGTTTACAATGTGAAAAGATTATTTCAAAATATGAAATAACGCCAGACTTGTATTTCAAAATGAGTGATCACAGAGAGGATCAGAGGGGACACAAACCCAGACCAGGCTGATGTCGTAATTTTTCAAGACCTCAGTTTTCCTATTCTACATGAAAACCTGAGTAGCTGTGAGGATGAGCATAACGTAAAATTTGCCACTGGCACATGTCGGCAAGGACTGGTTTGTGCAGGTTTTTAAACATGGCTAAACCCACCAAAAATAGGCAATTGACTCATTTTCCATTGCTAGTAGACAAGTTTGTCTTTCTGCTTTTTTTCCGGTGTTTCACGTTTGACATTATGAATGTACCAGAAAAAAGGGAACAGTAGAAATCAGCATGGAGGCCAGTGACAATGTTACAGAAGTTATTTTTTTCTATCATTTACTTCAGTCAAATTCAACGCCGACAGCATGATGTCGACATTGCAAATTGTTTCCAGACTGTAAAGAAAAAACAAAAGTGTCATGCTGGAGCTGGAGCCAATGAATACCTGTGACTACTGCAGAGTCATTTCGCCTGGGAATGAATGCCGATTGTACACTTTCTCAAGACAAAAGCAAGATGTTATTGGGTGTTGGTGGGTTTTTTGTCCAGTGTGAAAGGGGTTTAAGAGTCTTTGGTGTGGACCGAAGGCCAATAACAGAGAACAATTTCAATCTTTCTTGGTTTAGCTTGGACATGTGTGATGATGTGTGAGACAGCTTCTGAATGACAGAGAGAGAAAGGCAGTAAGATGAGGGTACAGTCATACAGAGGACACGAGAGACTGTGCGAAACTCAAAATGAACAAGCGTGATTGCTTCAATCGAAACTTATTAGCATGTGTCAGTCAAATTCCAATTGACGAGCAGACGATTTCCTCAGTTAGCTTAAGCCATGGAAAGGCTGTCAATGTGTCAATTCCACTCGTGTGCAGATTTCTATCATTACACGCTCTGTTACTCATGTGTCCATCATTTAATACAGCGTATTAAACCGTTCAAAGTTCTGCTGGTAAAATGTGAGTCTCCATCTCACTCGCTGCCTCTCTTTCCGTGTGTCTACCTCTCTGTCTCTCTCTGCCCTCTCATCCACGACCACAGCTGTCTCTCTGAAAAACCCATCAGAGCAGAATCTCTCAGTAGCTCAGTAGGAAAATGACCATGTTTATCCAGAGTGTGTGTCTGTGTGTATGTTAAGTAGACACACTCTCATCTATGAGCCTATGCATGTGTGTGTGTGTGTGTGCAGGCTTCATATGGTCCCTATCAGAGTAGGTTGTGTAAACACTCCAACACAGATAGTGTGAGAGAAGGAAGTGCCAGTGATACGTGACTAACAGAGCATAACATTAACTGTCACATCCAATAGATCTAGCGACTGCAGGCAGAATGAGAGTGTGTGTGCTGTCACAAGAGAAGCAGGTGATGTTTTCAGTCAACACTTTACGTCCAATATATGTGTGTGTATATTTTTGGGAAAAGGTTGTGAATGCATCGTGAATGTAAGTGTGTGTGTGGTCAGAGGGGCGCAGAGTGGGGAGCAGCTGCTCAACAAACCCCATCCAGCATCCATAAATGTTGCTGATAGACAGAGATTGGGAGTAAAGCTCCGGTTTAGGTTGTGTGTATGTGTGTGTGTGAGAGTTTAATACTGTAAGTGTGCAGAGGAGAGAAGGATACAAAGACTGAGAGGATATCGAGCTGCAAATAAGAGAGCTAAAAATACATCTTTTGTTCGGTGGGAGAACACGCAGCGATCATAAAAGACGTCTTTGTGCTGAAGCTTATTTCAATTCTCTGCTATACGAAGTCAGTGACCTGCAGCTGCCCTGGAGACCTCCATCTGCTTCAGCTTGACTGTCTGTATTGTTCAGAGCTCACATTAAACCTCACAGTGAACCTACTGTAACTGTGCTCACACTTAACGTTCATCTATTTCCATTTAGAATAAATGAACGACCTTGTTTTCATTTTAAAAGGGTTAAAGAGTCATTTGATTTCTATGGACGTTCCTATCTACCTTTAACACATTCGCATATCTTTCATCTTTCATCTTCTTTCTTTTCTTCATTTTCTATTTACTGTTCATGTACTTTAAGCTGAAATCCATAACTTTTCAAATGTTTAAACTGCAGCAGAAATGAGTGTTGATCTTGTAAAGTTGTTTCACCTTGTGAAGGAGAAACAAACTCCCCTCAAAAAAGTCAGATTTCAGCCTTAATTAACAGAGATTTTCTACTCCTCTTTCTCACAGTGAATTTCGACCACTTCCAGATCCTGAGAGCAATAGGAAAAGGAAGCTTCGGAAAAGTAAGTCCCTGTTTGCCTTCATGCTTTCTTTTCAGACATGAGAGTGAAAAAAAAGATGTACCTACCGAACTGGAAACGGTGTTCACATATGTTTCAGCCTCATGATACATCAATCTGTTAATCCCAAAAGGAGAAACTATAAGTCAAACAGCCACACTAAAGGACATATAAAAGACATATTAACACTGACATGTAAATATTAGTGATGCTCAGAAGCCAGTAAGTCAAAACACATTATATGTCCAACTGATCCGGTAATAAAAGGCCAGTCACAAAAGATGCATTTAAAACAAGACCAACAAAAATAGACAATACATGTGAAACAAATATAGATATAACACATCAAATATCACAGAATACATGCAAATATCACATGTCATTCATGTGTTTCTGCAACCACTGATTGGTTTCATTACTGATTAGGTTATTTTCTAGATTATTCACTTGTCAGAAAATAGTGAAAACTCCCCATCGCAATTTCCTAAAGCCAAAAGTAATATCATCAAATTGCTTGTTTTATCCGACAAACAGTTCAAAACCTAAAGTTATTGATTTTACTATCACATTAGTCAATAAATAGCAGCAAACTCTCACATTTGAGAAGCTGGAAGCGGGGAAAGTTTTCTGCTTGAAAAATTACCTAAACGAGTAAATGAATTATCAAAATAGCTGCTGAATATTTTTCTGTCACGCATGTGGACATTAGGCGCAGCATGTTACAATAATAATATATCATGTCCCCTCTCCATCAGTAGTTATCACACACAGCCGAGTAAAGCCTTGCCGTTAAGCCGTATAGTGGAGAGTAATTCACGTCAGCCCTTACAGTACATGTAAGCACATATAGCACACTCCCATGCACATGTATGCACAGAGCATGACACAAAGCATCTCGGCTCTGTCCAACAACAGATAAGCAGTCTAATCACAGTAGATGGCAAGCTGTTCAATGGGAGGAGTGATGCGATCAGGGTTTGGCTGATTAACTGTGCCAGCTGGTCCACAGATCACTCTCTTAGATAGCAGTAATCACTGGCTTATTGACGCTCGTAGCACAGACAAGCACGACCACAAATAAATATGGGGTATTACACTGCTGCATATTGAAAACAGTGTCTATTCTCAGACCCACTGTCTAAAGGGGGCAATCACGTACAGTTTGATATACG
Organism: Holacanthus passer; assembly: GCA_025331565.1. Taxonomy (NCBI): domain Eukaryota; kingdom Metazoa; phylum Chordata; class Actinopteri; family Pomacanthidae; genus Holacanthus; species Holacanthus passer. The sequence continues at coordinate 666,820 of JAFREQ010000194.1, read as the reverse complement.
CACGCACAGACAGCTACCCAGATTGCACCAGGTGTTGTGTTCTGCGTTTTGCTGTGTCACATTAGAGTATTTATTTGCACTGATGTAATACACAGAGCGCTGTTTGAAAGCATTTTTATGCAACTTTGAAAGAAATGTCTACATTCCCCACTGACACGCACTAGCAATTCTAATGACTGCTAACGTGATGCTTCCCACCTCTAATAACCAAAACACACTGGTGTGAAAAGTTGAACGATTTAAGAGAGGATTAAATTTGAGATCACCGAGATTAAAGCCTGAAGTTTCCTCGCAGCCTTGTTAGGTGGGCAACATTTCTGGTTATTGCGCTATAACACTTTATGCGTCCATGAGTCTCAAGCAATAAAGCTTTAGACAAACGTAGATAAACGATGCTAAACAAACGACTCTATTGCATCATTTTTCATGAGATTTTCAACGTGTCAAACAGGATGTCAATTTTTTTCTATGTATCATGCAACATGACTAACCAATGATTATATTGGACAAACATAGAGGAATGATTTATCACACTGCTTTCTGGCTATACTTTGACAAATTATATCACTTTGCACAAGATGAATGGTGTTGTTTATCATATTGAATATTATTGCGGAAGGCAACATATGAGTCACTTTTAATATCCTTGAAAGTAGAAAAAGAAGTAGAAGTATTCATTTTGAAGGAGTTAACCCTTTTATGATCTTCTCAGGTCTGCATCGTACAGAAGAAGGACACTAAGAAGATGTACGCCATGAAGTACATGAACAAGCTGAAATGCGTGGAAAGGAACGAAGTGAGGAACGTCTTAAAGGAGCTGCAGATCATGCAGAACCTCGAGCATCCTTTCCTGGTCAACTTCTGGTAAGTCACCCATCCTTTAGCAAATACGTGCTTGAATGTGTGGTTGTATATGTCTGCACATCAATTAAGGCTGAAGGGTTCATGCAGAGTTTAGGAAATGACTTTTGCTCCTTTCTCAATCCAGATGACCTTAAATTTTAAATCTCTGTTCCTTAAATATGTATACAAAAACCTTAAGCGTGCTATGAGTGATTTCCACTTCAGCACGCCATCCAAGCTTGTGTTTAACACTTGCTATTACCATCAGCCATAGCAGCCATTAGAATGATTTTATAGTGTACTTTGTGTGACCCATTTGATTTTTACGGTAATTGTATCCTGTACATTAAATCAGTGAATGTCCAGACACACAGCGAGGTCATCACCCATTAAAGAAAGCTCTGGATTGAGGTGTCGCCCACTCGAGGGCACTCACAAGCCTCCATTCGCGTCCTCTCACCCCGCGAAGCTGCTAAAAGGAAAACGTGGTTTGCTCCCTGATCCAAGCTTCAACTTTTACGGGCACGACCCTCCTTCTGCTGGCAGCTTCTCGTTTGTCTCGCTGCATTTAGGGGGTTGAGGAAGTCTTTCCCTCAACGCCGCTCATTCAAACTCTAGTGCGCTAATCTAAGATGACTCATCAGGTAATTTTCAGCAACTCATTCATCATAATTTGAAAGCCCGAGCTTATTCAGCGCCAGGAATCGTACTTTTTAGATGTCTGATAAGTATGGCTTGTTAAGTTTCTGTCTGAAAGGCGTCATTAATTCTTGATAAGTACTCCCACTCTGCGACGTTTTGAGAGGACGCCACCCTGGTTTTCTGTCGAGCAGAAAGGCAAAGACAAGGCGATGTCTGTCCAACGACCATGAATAACTGCCACGGTCATGTAGTCTAGTTTTTAAAAATCAAGCCACAGTTATTTAAATATTTTAACATTATGTCTTGTTCCTCCTTTTGATTTGGTTCAGCTCTTTTGGAGTTAGGCAGTTCCATATAAAAAGATAAATTAAATGAGAGAGCAGATGAGTGCCCAACACTTGCCAGGTAGTTGTTCTCCCATCTACTCTTTGTCCCCAGTCCTGCTTTTCTATCCTCTCTTCACCTACTTATTCATTTTCTTCCCATTTTAAATCCCACATCTTTTTGAAAGCGACTCTGGCTGAATCAATAGCTGTCTTTTAATTACTAATTTGAGGGAAACAAAACTAAACACTCCCATGGTGGTAATGAATTAGAAGAGACAGTAAAAGGAGGAGCGCAAGGTGCATGAAAAAGAGAGAATCCACAGAGCAGAGAGAGGAGCTGAACAGAGGAAGAGAGAGAAGTGCAGTGTACAGGCTCATCAGACAAACAATGCCAGTGCTTGCTTTCTTGCTTGATTGCATGCTGTGTTGGACAAAAAAAAAAAAAGGTTGGAAGTTAATGCTTTTGGCAGCGTAAACTCCCCCTGGGTGGGGGTGATTTCCTCTAGAGATGTGCTTGGGTCAGCTCTGTGCCCACTCTCTCTCTCTCTCTCACTGTGTTGAGTTGGCGTAAGTTATGATTGTCCTGAGGTAAGCGCTCAAGGTCAGAGACGGGGAGAGATTACCTGCAGGCATATGAACGCACTGAGCCAGCTCCATGCAGAAAACCAGCCTTTATTTTTCTTCTGTTCCCTGTCCTGTCCTCTCGTCTCCCTGCTCTGTCCTCTTTTCACTCACCTCATCGTCTCTCACCTTTCTTCTTCTTCTTGCCTTTTTTCCTCTTCCACCACCTGCTTCACTTCCTTTGCTCTCCTCTTATTGTCACTGTACTTGCTCCTCAGCATGACCTCAGGTGTCTGTCTGTGTACTGTGCACAGCAAAGCAACAATGCACATGGAAGACAGGAGCAAAAGAATGAACAAGTTATTTTCCGTCCCTGCAGACTGTGAAGTATAATATGCAATACTGATTTTAAGTGTGTGGTGCGGTCAGTGTATTGATGTGCCAGCACTGGTAGGGCAGCCCAATGTGCCTGCGCTGCAAGTCCCACTGTGTAAGGGGAGCCATTATTGGCATGGCACTGCTTTGACTCAAAGGCCAGAGACACACTCACCCTGTATCAGAGATGGACATCAGGGAGAGGGAGAGATGGAAACCAGCATTGCACACTTCTGTATTCAGCCCTTAGTCTCGCTGCCTCTTTAACTGTGGATTTTGCAGTTGATTTATTTGTTGATGGAGGAGGAACTTCCTGGAAGTACCTGCTTGCTGTTTGGAGTGTTTGGTGTGATGGATGTGTTGATCACAGGCTGTGTAATGTGTTCTGCGTGAGTAGCACATTTGTTTGGGGCGTCAAGCAGAAGGAAAACTGTAGTGCAGTTATATTAAACAGCACTGCAGAAATGCCCTTGTTTAAGCTGTTGACTTATTTTTATATTCCAGGAAAGCAATCTGGCAAAAATGTTTGGCTCTTGAGGTGAACAACTACGATTTTTATACGTTGTCATACTGTTACAAATAAATTGTAGAATAATCAATCAATCTGTGGAGAGACTTTCTTGTTACTCTTTCTGAGCTGGTTTTGATATTCGACCACACAAATAGACAGATGGGATTCACACAAACTTGAAAACTCAAAATTAGAATAAAAAAGGGGGCAGACTAGAGTTTAATGCTGATTCAATTTTTTTATAACAACCAAAAAAGATTGGCTAGGATTAAGAAATTTGCATAACCAAAGATCTTCAATATCTTTTCTGTTTTCTTCCACAAACTAGGCCACATAGGAATAATGTTCACTGCCAACTTTTTTCACTGTATGTTTAAGATTTCATTCCCTGGCATCTCCCATGTCTAACCTCTCAAATACTGCTCTGATGTAACATGCTATTGTCAAAAAGTAATTGCGTAACTGCTGAAGGAAAAGAAGGAGAACATTAACAAAAAATTGTGGAGTAAAAGCTTCACTTGCTTCAGGGAGTCCCGCTTTTGCTCAATTATTATGTAATCTAACTAATGCATTTCATTTCTATGTGGAGGAAGACATCACTCAGTGTTATTCTTCATTCATGTGCATTTCTTCGAAGAAAACCAAACAGAAATGACATAATGTCTCACAAAGAAAAAAACTTAATAGAACTCCTCCAAGCATCTGGATATAAAAGCTCTAATACACCAGATAGGTTGCATCGCACAGGCACTATAGTCTGCTCATGGGGTACATTTTGAATGAATGGTGTGAGCTAGAATAAGCTTAATTACAGGCTCTAACACTACAACTAAGCAAGAGTAAGATCTGCTGGCACCTAAGGTACAAATCATATCCTGGTGTATCTGCAAATTGTGCACATCACACCTTCATTTTACTTTTAACACCGCAGGCGTTGCCGAACACTGGAAAACAGCATGTCAGCATGTCAAGTATTGGCCCGATGTCAAGGTGACCTGGTGAAATGGAAGATCATAGAATCAGTGGTGACAAGAATAAGAAAACATCCCAATCAAGCACTGTTATTAAGTGGTGCACTGATGGAAGTAAAAACACAAGTAATACCTGTTTAAATAAAACAAGCAGTAATTCTTTTAAAACATGTTCACTTCGTCACTTTGGTGTCTTTTTTAAATGTCATTCCCTGTGTGCTTTTTGTAAGAGATGTGTGTGTGTGTGTGTGTTTCTGCATGAGAGTGCATCCATGCGTGTGCACTCAGGGAGCATTAGACACAGGCTGGTAGGAGCTGTCAGTCAAAGGAGGTGTTGGGAGACGGTGTGGGAAGGAGGTCAGAGGGCTGTCGGCATCGATCCAGCGTGTCACACTCGGAGCGGCTGGCCGGCTGTGTCCGTTTCAGCGAGGGGCATCAGTCAGATGGCGTGTTTGTGTGTAAATGTGTGTGTGCATGTATGGGTAGTCTTTATGTCTAATCACTGTAATTGTAAAAACGTGTTGAACAACTAAGTCTTTTATTACTGAGATTCACTGATGTGGATTTTCTGCCGTGGGCATTCAACAGATAGATGCTAATAAACAAAAGTCAGACTACAGTTTAGACTGAGGTGGTTTAGTTCATTTAGGCTACTTCAGGTGTTCAGGTTATGGAAGACGAGAGAGAAGAGCAAGTTCTTCTTAAGGACATCATTACATTTAATGAACGAGCACAAGTGATATTCTCCTTTCAGAGAGGGCATTTGTTTAGGAATATTGCCAATATTGCCATTACTTTTAACAAAGGGAAACAATTCTTTATTTAGGCACTTATTGTAATGTAATGAAAAAAATGGATTTTTCTTTGCTGAATATTGCAGTATGAACTGTCTGTCTTGATTTAAGACCCATAATCGACTTAAAGCTGGAATAATTTGAGTGTGTCTGAAACATTTTCCTTCTGTAAGAATTTGGAAATTGTTTTTTTTATTATTTGAATTAACGCCTGTGGCCTTACATATCACAAGTGTTGTATTTTGAAAGAGGGAAAGAAAGTCTTTTTGTAAGGACACATTACCATTAGCTTCTGAGTCCCTGCGGTTTCTGGAGACTTCCATTACTGGAGTGGCCTGCGGTGCCTGTGCCTCTAAAAGCTCCATGCAGGATGCTCTCCCATCAGACCGACTGCCTGGAGGCCACCGAGAGGTCACATTGAAATGCATGTGTGGCGGAGCAGATACAGACACTGAAAGAAAAAAAAAGACTAAATTAGAAGAGAGAGAGAGAATAGGGAAAGAGGAACAACTAAAGGACAAGAGAGAACAAGGATAGGAGAGAGAAACCAGATGCCAGCAAGGTGCCAGCAAGGCTAATGAAACTTTTCAACATAAAGTACAGGTGCTAATCTGAGTCTGACTGCTGTTCCCTGCTCTCCATCCAAAATGTTGGTCGAGACATCACGCAACATCTGCAATGCTTGAGAACTTCTTCTATCTGTTCTGTTTTTCTTTTCGGGTCCTTTAGCTGCAAAATACAAATGGAGACAGTCTACGATGTAATGCTGTTTTTAAAATGAGATAAATATTCACTGGTCGGCTCCTTATTTTCTACTTCATACTTGTACATCTTTTTTCATTTCCTTCTTTCAATCATCTTTATTTTTTTTTTTTAATAATTATATGGTTTATATTATTTATAAGTCACACCGTGAGGAGCAGCGTGAGCAGCATGTTGGCAGAGCAGCTTCAGCAGCTTTTGGCGAAATCATTGTAATTACAGTAAACCGGTACATGTAAAAAGAGAAAACAGACTTGAAGCTGGATTTATTAAAATAGAAACATATCTGTTCTGTTAGATGCATGTGAAAGGCATGAGTGAAAAACGTGGCTGAAACACTTTCTGTGCAGACATGCCGTCAGGGTCATGAAACCGTAACGTATACTGCTACTATTAATGTAAAACAGCCCATTAAACACACAGAAAAGCTTGACTTAATGACATAAATATTTTTAAAAAAGTTTAACCTCATGCACTGTCATGTTTTACTGTGTTTATGTATTTGTACTGCAGCTGTGCAAACTAGTGTGCTGCCATATGTTGTTGATCTGGGTGTTAATTGTTAATCGTGGGATACATACTGCAACAACTGAGTGAGTAACACATATAAAGTGTAAATTGGATCACTTGGTCGCAGCTGCTCAACTGTGACGGCACTGTTTTCTACCTCATAACTGCAAAAAGATTAACAGTTGTTTACAGCGATGCACACGCTTCAACATGAAATGCACATTAGTCATTCATAGAGTGTATGTTGTCATATTAATGATGACCTGGAAAACTTTTGTGACCCTAAAGTACCTGTGAAGAACAACTTGATGAGCACCATTCCTAATTCATTTTGACAGCAGTGGCAGCAGGCCAGCGGAGACTTCATTCATATTCAAACATCTTCTAAATACTGTGGCGCCATGTCAGAGAGACAGAGACAGAGAGAGAGAGAGAGAGAGAGAGAGAGAGTCCACTTGTTTTTAGAAGAAATGGGGCTTTTTATTGTCATAGGAGACCAATTTACACTCTAAGTAGAGTGGCGATACTGCTGAAATAGCATAAAACAGAAAGTTCAATTAGCGCGAGGTCAGTCAGTCCCAGAGGGATGATGTTGATTTGCAGCTATAATACCTTATATTCAGTGTATGTGCCGCGCAACAAATTATTATTAAGTGCAATAATGTGCACTTATGCAGATTGTCAAGTGCTGAAGCAGTAACAAAAAATACTTTGTTGTTCATTTTGTGTATCTGCAACTATGGACTGTATAGGCGTGTGAGAGTGTGTGTGCGTTTACATGTCAGAGTTTGTACATTATATTTGGGACTTTGACAACTTCTAAAAAGTTTCAGCGTCTGTCATAAGATCTTAAGAAAAAGATAGCTGGCTCAGCGGTGCAATTGAGGACAAAAAGTGGTGTCCTCAATTAGGAAAACTGTGATTTTTAGGTCAACAGTTAAGGTTATTGTTAGGTTAAGGTTAAGGTTAGGTTAAGGTCAGGTAGTCCTTCAGGTTAGTCTCCAGGAAATGAATGTAAGTCTACGTAAATTCCCCAAAAGTGACATAAGTAAAGACTGTGCATGTGTGTGTATGTGTGTGTGTGTGTGTGTGTGTGTGTAGCCATGCCAGGCTGTCGACCATCTTTAAGCAGCTTTGTTCCTGAGCAACCATGTGAGAGATTGCGGTGAGTCAGTCAGTCTTGTTTGCTTATGAGACAGAACAACTTCCCCGAACAATGACGGCTGAGCCCTTTCAAGCTTTTACCACGTTGGCTTTCTGACGGAAAGACTTGTGGGACAGAAAACATGGAAACCTCAGCCAAGCATGAGAGCTGGTTTTCTACTCGATTAAACTGGTTTCATGGAGGACCCGTGTGCCCTATCGATTCACTTGATGGACTTGCTGTCCCTCCATAACCCCGACCCAACCCTTCATCCAGTATTAATGTACTGTAAGATAAAGTAATAGTACATTGAATTTTCATATTAACATCTACTTTGGCTTTTCCTACCAGTCAATAAAAAGCTCTTACATTACATTTGTTTTTCTTACAGCCCAGTGACAGGTGGGGTGTTTTAAAGTGAAAGTCGTGACTTGACTTGGCTGACAAGCAGCGTTTTGTCAGTGCAAAGCAACACTGAGCATTTGGCATAAGATATTATCAAAATGTTCAAAAAGAAGCTTGAGGATTATCACCTCAAAAGACAGTTTAGTAGACAGAAGATTTGAGTTTTCAACACATTAAAGTAAATATAAAGGCTAAGAATGCTCCCATCAAGTCTTGGTTTTTTTTTGGCCCCGATCCTGATCAAAGTTAATTGGTTATCTGCTGATACCAATTAGATTTTGTTCTACTGTATTTTAGTGACATCTCTAGTAAAGATTAAGAAAAATAAATAAAAACATAATTAAATACTAAATACTTTATATAAATGAGTAATTCATGACAAAAGTAGAAGAGTTTAATTCAGTTTTAAAAGTAGGTTAAACATGATATCCTTGAAGATTAAAAGTCACTGAAGTCTCCAGACCAGAAGAAATGGTCTCAGTGTATATTTTACATACTACAGCAATTAAATTAAATTAGCTGCTGTTTTCCCTGGAAGAAGCCAGTGTTTGTCTGCCAAGAAAATCAGCAATTAAAGTCCAGCTCGTGTCTCCTAAATGCTTGTGACAGCATCCTCTCGTTGGCTATACTTTACCACCTTTACTACCTCTGCTGGGTTAGATGTATTTACACTCCACTGTCTGTGTCTGTGTGTATGGAGACTGTGTGAGTAAAGAGACGCTGAGTTAGTCTGAAGGGGGGAGAAACAGTGAGAGAAACAAGCCAGAAAAAATAGGCAAAAAGAGAGACAAAGAGAGAGAGTTAATCAAATGATTAATAGACAGAGTGAAATGAGTCTATCCAGCACACTGTGTACTGAAAAGCTTGTTTTTTCTTGTCTTGTTTTACCGTCAGTTTTAAGTTATTTCAATCCTAAAATGAAACCAATAAGACATCTTCCTGACACTGGTTCCTGACACAGAACCGGAGCAGGAGCATGTGTGGATAACTGGAAAATTTTGACCATCTATGAACTCAGTCAGAATCGTGTCGGTCCCAAAAACTACAAATACTGTATCAAAGTGAACCTTTAATATTGAAGAGAATAAGATGTTAATACGACAGCCTGTCTGATCTGTGCTTCCTCCCTCCGTGCCAGACTCGAGCATCATATCATTTTCCAACACACTCTCTTTTTCATGCACACCCACAAACACACACTCTGTCGCCTCAGTTATCCCTCCTTTACATCTAATAGCAGCTGGAACTTTGATTTTTGTTCGTTTTTCAAGTCTTTGTAGACTCTCCATGGGAGTCCCCTCTTCTCATGCAGAACATGTCACCAAATAAAGAAAACACTGCTTTATGAGTATTGCTATCTAGAACTTCAAAACCTTTCCTCATCTCACACACACACTGATGCATACTCATTTCTGTGTTTAATTTAGAATGAGTAATATTATGAACTGAAAACAGAAATGTACCTAAAATACTTAAACAGCTACAAAACAATGACTATAGCAATGACTGAAAAGGTGTATGCAGCTGGAAAATCAGACATGATCATTACAGATCATTACATTTTAGTGTTTGTAATTTGATAAACAAGGGATGAGTAGATTCTTTATCATCTGATTTAGTGATATTATAGCTCTCTTTTGTGATATGAATACTGGGTTTAATGAGGTTTTGCATGCATTTCCTCATATATCTCTGTATGGCACATTAACTGAGCACTACAGATTATATATCACATTCTGATTTAACTAATCTTTAGCTTTGTAAATATACAAAAAGAAGTATCATCCCATTATGCTGTCCCCTCGTGGCACGCGCACGCACGCACGCACGCACGCACACACACACACACACACACACACACACACACACACACACACACAAACATCCAAACTTTGCCAAAAACTTTGGAGAACCTTGGTGTCCACGGGCGTGGCGAAGTCATTCCTGCTTGTCTGAGTGATTGATAGCTTTGCAGCTGGTCCCATCCATTCAGCTGTACTGTATTGTACACTTTAAGTGGGAAAGGCTGGCCTCCTCTCATTTTTCCCTAAAACTGATATTCATGACTAGAGAACTGTTTGTTGATGTGCTCTGTGTTTGTGTGATTGTGATCTTGCAGCTGTGTGTTTAGGACAGAGTGACTCATTCAAATTCAAGATGTTGTGTGATTTGTTGCCAGTAATAAGTTGTTTTATAATAATACATCATAATATTTCATGATGCATGCAGAAGGACAGTACTGTGTGTGTGTGTGTGTGTGTGTGTGTGTGCGCACATGTCTCTTCATGCACATCTTTGTGACTTTGGCGTGTGTGTATGGATCTTCAGGACGGGCATCTAACAGATAGTCTTTCCACACTGAGGCCATTGGCAATCAGATGTTAAGTGGTCTCAGCATTATCTGAGCCTTAGCAGACACTTTTGAGTCAGCTCAATCAATCCACATCCATCCAGCGCAGAAAAGCACCACCTCTAGTGTATTGGAGAAGGGCCTCCGAGGAAGGGAGTTCACCAACGTGGCAAAAAACTACCCTTGGTCACTGAGGACTGAGATTGAGCCAAGATGATGGTCCTTACAGAGATGTGTCTGCCAGCAGAAACCACAGTGGACTCTGAAAAAAAAAAAGAGCTCTTGTCACCTAGAGGAAGTGTTCAGTGAAATTGTAGCCTTGTCACAGGCACATGCAGTTCACCAGGACAGACATATCCGACAGGGAGCAGGCAAGAATCAAAAGTCCCAAAAAACCAAAGATCCAAAAACACTAGGACAGACAAATGAAAGAGTAGAACTAAGCACTGGGAAATGGGCTGGAACACTTAACATAGCTTGAGGAGAGTATTTCAAAATAAAACAGAACACAATGGTTGAATGACATGCATGACAGCATATGACAAGTCAATCTATTTAAGATCATGAAGATGTTAAAGGACTTGAGAGCGGCGGTTTTGTTTAGAAAATTTGAACTTGCAGATGTAGGACGTGTTGCACACAGAGCAATGCTTTAGGCATTAGCCGGGAATTATTTATTATTCATTTATTTATTTTTATTCTTGCATAAATTAGCTTCTTGTGGGAGAGAAACTAATTAGCTCATCGTTTAGCAGAGTGTAATTTGTGCAACAGCTTCTCATATGGCAATGCACTGGGCCACATGCTGATATAGGCTTTCTGTGCATGACGATGCTCGATCGATTCATGAATAGATAGATGACCACAAATAGCATTCCACCACAACATCCCTCACACGCTAATAGAGGACTGAGACATATGCAACTAAATACTACATACAGTTTGCACTGAAAGCAATATAAAAGAATACAAAAAATGCCTTACAAATGATTTAAACTGGATGTTATTTCATTCAAGAATAAAGTGAAATTCTGTGCCACTTTCCCCGTTGGAGACAACCAAGCAAACAGTTCCGTTTTCCCTGCCAAATCTTTAGAGGATACACTGACATAAGGAATATTTAATATGTGCAATGATCTGCAACGTACTCACCAATATGATGGAAAACCTGTTAACCCTAAAGAGGGATAAAAGCAGGGCAGGGAGCCGACTGAGCAGATAATGTTGCTGAGTGGACACAGATATAGAGCTATAATTAAAGACTTTCATGGGTAGAAGATGTACAAATGCTCAGTAACACTGTGCACATCATTTCATGTAATGTAAAAAAAAAAAAAAAGCCAGGATAATCTGTTTGTCACTAATGTAATCACAACAGAGATTATGCTTTCTCTATGTCGACTGTCCTCATTTGCTTTTTTTTTTGCTGCAGAAAGCAGAAAAAAACAATAGGAACTATGATGATGATTGTGTGCAGAATGTATTTTTGTATACAATATGCAGATGATGTATTGATGTTTATTTAGCTATATGAGGCTCTTTAGTAAGCAGCATGGAATACCCAGAATATACAGTGTTGATGTAATCATTAACATTAATAAGAGTGTCAGGTATATTACTGAGAATTGTGGGTCCAAAAACCTTTCTTTGTAGCTCTTAAATAAAAAAAAAAAAGTCTCTGCAGGCTTAAACACTGAGAATGAGAATGTTCATTGTAAGGATTAAAAAAGAGGAGAAGGAAGAAAAAGAAGACACAGAAGAAAAAGAAGAAACATAGTTTGCTAAGTCTACATCCTGTCAAACACCGTTACCTGCCTCCTAACTAACACAGCCACCTGTGTACAAGAGAATAAAGGATTTTCGTAGCTTGTTAGCCTTGAAGACAGAATAATGAGCATTGCCTCAGGCATGACTCAGCCAATATGTAGGTGCTCTCCCTGCAATACACAAGTAAGGAGTGTTTTTCTTCAGCTTGTTTAAGTCCTACAGAGGAGCGAAGCAGCTACATCTACAAGTCACAGACCCTGGGAGGAATCTGAGGTTGTGATTTTCAGAGATCATGAGGTTGAGACACTGATGGATAATTTTGTTGAACCGTTTGCTTTTAAACCTTTTGTACTGAGGTCTTTCACACTGTCTTCAGATTTGCCTGAGGAGCACGAGGCTGATGCGAGTTCAATTTGCACTTTCATTGCTGACGGGTAAAAGTGTATCTTCAATGTTGCAGCAATCTGCAAAGTTAAAAAAAAACAACCTTGGGCTCAGACAACACACGTTCTTACAGCTTGGGTTCCCCCATCTAAAAATAAAAAGGATTATCTTTTGGGAACCCTTCTTGCAAACTGTTTTATGTGTGAGTCTAAATCATGGCTGTCTTGTCGCTTTCTGCTTCTTCCCCTCCTCCTCTCACCATCTTCTTTCTCTTCTCACCTCTTATTTCCCTCCTCCTTCTCTTCTCCTGCAACTTCCATGTCTCCATATTTACCTTCCCTTCAAACGTCCCTCTATAAAATGCCTTTTCTCTTTCTTTCTGTCACCGCTGTTATTTTCACTTCCATTTCTCATTTCTTGTCCCCTCCGTTCTGATTGCACCCTTCTCTCTCTCCCCTTATTTGCATTGACTAATTTCATTTCATCCTCTTTTACAAACCTCCTTCATGTCTCACATCACCTTGCCTTGTGTCTCTCTGGCTTCGTCACCCTTCACTCCTTTCCCCCTGCAGGTATTCCTTCCAGGACGAGGAGGACATGTTTATGGTGGTGGACTTGCTCTTGGGAGGAGACCTGCGTTATCACCTCCAGCAGAACGTCCATTTTTCAGAGAGCACTGTCAAACTCTACATCTGTGAATTGGCTCTGGCCCTGGGATACCTACGCAGCAAGCGCATCATACACAGGTGAGCTGTTATCGCTTAATTTCCCTCCGCCTCCGCTGAACCGTTTTTTTGTTTACTATATTGTACTTTGTGTAAAGCTTTTCTACCCCCCCCATCTCCACAAATAACATGAGTAAAACAGTCTGAGTCGTTGCCCCATTATTTCTCTTCCTGATTCAGTACGTGCCCCCCTTCTGTCTCTCCCCCTTATTTTCCACCACCAGCATTAAGTTCCCCGGTGTTCTTTTCTCCTTGGCTGTCCACTTCCATATTATTTTCTAATATGACTGCTCCACCGCTGCGCAGAAAGGTCAAGCTGTCTTGACACGAGGGTCACACCTGACACGACAGTTTACCCTGAACTGCAGACTACGGCCATCGTGAAATGCACCAGTTCTGTCTACGCTGCTGTGTCGATGCCTCACTTAATTTGTAAAATGCAAGCTCTTAAGTGCTTTTTAGGCAGCAATAGCTGCAGCTATGGCTGAGCCACAGACTCGCTCAGCCAAGAAAGACATGGCTACAGCCCAATATTATTATTTTAAGTTGCTGAGGTGACTCAAAGAGCTTGAGGTATCCTGTTACAGGCAATGATGCTGCCAGAATATATTTAATACATTGAGTGAGGGAAAAGTTAAAAATTGTCCTTCTTTTCCTGAGGCCCTAACCCATTGAGATTCCCTTTCACAACAAATGCAGACACAGTAAGATACACAATTACAGCAGCCCGATCTCATACTAAATATTTTCTCATTTGCTTTGCCAAACACCCTTTGAAGGAAACTTATCTGCTGACTTTTTTTTTTCCAATGCTGGAAGTGTGTCATTGTTAAATCACACACAAGTCAAATGGCGGTCACCAGAACTTGTGTCTAGCATCCCATGTGTAGTTACCACAATGTCTTAAATACTTAAAATGTTACTTATACAAACACCTTTATTTCTTTGTGCTATTATTTGAATACTGGCTTTTATATGAACATTTACAGTAGAGTTATGCCACTAAACCAAGTGAGGGAATGATTATGGGTTTGATTAAATATTGAAAAAGTCAACACTTGACATGTTTTGAGATGTAATTCACTTTTTCATTATTTAGCCAAGTCCATTTACTTAATCAAGTGCTTTGAGTCGCCTGAACATAGCCATAAACATGTTAATCATGCTTTGAACATTTCTTTTAGATTTGCTGATGTTGAAAACTAGAATCTGTGCAAGATTTGTGTTTCTGTTAGCGATTTAGTTATATGAGCATCACTTGTAGGAGGAGAAATTTAGATACAGAAATACATACATAGACAACTCCAGGCTCCCAAAGCACAGCCTAATGTACACTTTTAGCCTTTTAATAACTCTTATATACATACAGTACTTTAAGTGCATATATTTTTAGCGTGTAGGACCTGAGTAATGCTCTGCTCCAACCTCTGAGGCGCTGTGATGTCCAGACTCCATCCTCTGCTCAGACTTACTCCTCCACTCTGATGACCCGAGTAAACATAGAAAGAGAGGCTTTCTCAGATCATGACTAATAGGAAACATCACTGCAACAGAGAACACTCATTTATCAACATCCCCAGATAACAAATTAGGCCATTTAACGTAAAGCAGGCTACTTGCTCTTGTCCACGCTCTTAAACCTCCACAGGAAAGAGAGAGAGAGGGAGAAATAAATGGGAAGTATTATTAATTTGCTTATTCATTCAGTCCATTGAGGGATATGAATATTTAAATCATGTTTTCTATTTCAGTGCTGGAGAGGACAGACTTGCCACTTGATGTGCAGGTGTTGGGGGCGTTTGTTTAGACGGAATCAACATCTTTTCAATCTGCATTCATTAGCTTCAAATAGGAAGAGGAGCTGAAAGTAACTCTCAGCTCATCTCTATGGAAATTGAATATATAATTTTCTCCCTCAGATGTGGACGTGATGACTTTGGTACAGTGAGTGAATGAACTTAAAGCCTCCAGAATGTGTTTGTGCGTATGCACCTGTGTATGTGTGTGCAAATGCAGGATGTACACATTCCCCTTCCGCTGGTCTTTGATGATAATGAGGGGAGTAATGATGATAATGACATTAATCGCATGCAACATGACTATATGGTAATTATGTTATTTACAATTTTGATCACAATTATGACAGAATAGGCTCGGCAGTAGCAGCTTCAGTATGATGGCTAGATGTCCACATTAGTTCATGGAGATGTAGACACCAAGATTTTCATGCTGGAAACAGGCACAACCTCCATCCCATTGATACATATAGGGGTGTGTGTGTGCAGCTATTTGTCTTTCTGAAGTCCACAATGATCTTCCTAGTGTAGTTATCAGCTCACAATGGCACCAGGTGCTGGACCTCCTCCCTGTAGGCTGACTCACTGTTTTCGCTGATGAGGCCAAACACTTAAGTCATCTGGAAACTTGATAACTGTGAAAAACTTGATAAACGGTGACAGAAGTGTTTCCGCCCAGTTTTAAACCAGGGACCTTTGGCATGTTAGGCAAATGTGATAACCACTACTCTACAGAAGCTGATGAAACTGACATCGAAAGTTACATGATGTCTTTATAGCATTTACAAAATTGATAAGAGGTCTGAGGGTCATCAAAAGTAGAGTTTCTGTTTTGTGGTTGAGACAATGGCATATAAGTTGTTATCATCAGCATAAAAACTGACCTGACTGTGCTGAAAAATTAACATTACATTTGTGCAGAGTATTGATCCTTTAGGACACCTTTATTAACGAAGTGGGCATTTTATTTAAAACCACTGCCAACAACCTTGGTTCTAGGCAGAAGTGTAGTGATTTTTGATGAACAGAAACCTTATTTAAATAAATAATTTATTAGCTTGGAAATTGAAAAAGTTTAGATATAAGGGTTGTTGCAGTCAAGGTCAAGGTAAAGATCTTGCAGGGAGTTCTGTCTCCATCTGTAACTATACTGGGATCCATAATAACATGACAACCACGGTGACACAAAAACAGACATCTCCGTGTTTAGCATTGCTAATTAATTCCAATAATGAGCTCTTGCACTGTATGACAAATACGAACAATCTCAAGGGAGTGGGGGCAGAACGGCAATGAGGTTCACAACAGCAGTTCGGTTCATCTTGACAGAACCTGGACGGAAAATCAAGGAGGGGGCAGCGTCATCATGATGACACACAGGAGCCTCTGAGCATGAAGTATGAAGCTAGGTGGAAGTTAATTTAATTCCTCTGTGTCATTAAGTGGAAATTTATTTTAATTGAGACCTAAAAAATAGGGAAAATCTTGTATGAACTTATAATACTTATCTTTAAATAAAACTATATCAGTGTGCTGATGTCATTTGTTATGTTAAGGTTATACACACCAGATATTTTAAAATTTTAATGCTCATTTAGGTATTGTATTATTACAACGAGGGTCTTATTTTCATTTTTTCTGTAAACCTTTGTATCAGTTATGATAACCTTGTACTCACTAAAGTAATTGCCGAGTTCTGGGGACACTGTG
This sequence comes from Holacanthus passer, assembly GCA_025331565.1. Lineage (NCBI taxonomy): Eukaryota > Metazoa > Chordata > Actinopteri > Pomacanthidae > Holacanthus > Holacanthus passer. Next base: position 650,244 of record JAFREQ010000194.1, on the reverse strand, counting down.
GCATCACAACAATGAAGTGAGGAGGGGCAACATGGGCGGTCAGATGATCTGACAAATTAGAAACAAGCCAACACTGAAGTACAATTATTATTATTGTTAACTGACCTGAAATGTGTGTTAAATAGAAGAAGAAGAAAAATTTACACACAGTGTAAAACTTCTTACCATAAGTTGAAAACTGAACCCATGTTTTCATAGACATGTAAATTCATCAAATTATATTCCACCACTTGTTATGGGTCATACTAAAGTCTTTCTACTCCTGTCTAAATATTCCTTTTGTGGTGGTTTGTGACAGGTTCCTCAGAATATGAGGAACCTCATGGGCGTCATATATCCGGTTCAGTCTAATCCAGAGTTGGTCTGTGTTTTTAACCCTAAGGTCTCTGAGGAGTTTGAATTATTAACAACAGAATGAGTCTCAATTAGATGACATCTTTAGAGACATGATGAGTCTATCCAAACAAGTGGAAACATAAAGGACAAGTGTGTGACAGGGGAAGGCATATATGTGTGTGTGTGTACATTAACCTCACCACAGCCTCTTTGCCAGCAACAACAATAATCTCTGGCTCAACCCTCAGGTGCATTTTGTTGCCTCCTGGAATCCTCATAATGGAAAGACTTGCATGATGTCAGCCAGCAGACGCTCTTAACGAGTCAACGTGACTCACTGTTTCATTTAGGAAACACACTGCCCATTAAAGTGGTTAAGGGACTGATTGCTTCTTATCAAACTGACAGAGATGGATAGAGGTTCTGCAGACAGACCTCGGTTTACAGTTTAAATGGACAAAGCACAACACACACATTGATGTAGTAGTGCACTGGTTTGAAGCATCAATGTGCTGCATGAAGTTGAAACCATCTTTAAAGCAGATTCTCAGTATTCAAGATTCAAGATTCACTGTATTGAAAAAGGACTAAATAAAACAAAACAAAAAAAAAACATTTTCAAGCTACTTTTCCAAGAGTATAGTATTACACTCGTTTGCTATTGCACAACATACACTCTTTTATGAAAAGTACTGTCTGAGCCATGCATTTTGTATCAGTTGTCTGTTCAAAGGGGACTCAAGGGGACTATTTTGACTCAATCCAACATACACTGGCCTGCTGATTTAAATATTCACCAGAGCTCCAAATGTATATTAATCCACAAAAGAAAATAGTCCCAAACTATTTACTCCTGGATTTAAAGTTTGCTAAAATCTACAGCACCCAGTTCCACAAACAGGCGGGGGAAGTCGGAAATTAATGGCAGACGGACTAACACATTGTTGGTTTTGGACTTTTGGAAACAGTCCAGTCTATTTATTCGGATTCCTTTTTCTTATGAAATGAACTGAGGCATACTAAGAACCAGCTGTTGCAGCAGCACGCTGATTTCAGCCAAGAAGGATTCTCTTTTGCAAGCTTTGCCTCTCTCTCACACACAAAATATATAATGACTTTCCCTCATAATCTCTCTCATTATCACTCCCAGTTTTTTTTCCCCTCTTGTGCTGTTTTCCCCACCTATTATACTTTTTATTTCTTTCCCAAGCTCTTCTCTCCCTCATCCTAATTTCTTAGTCTCAGTTGTGCAGGATCTGTCTTTTTCTCTGAGGGAGTGGCACAAAGCATAGCTCTGCTTCAAATAATTTATATGCTCCTTCATCCCCTTCTCCTCCGGAGGCCTTTTGCCAAGCTGCCAAAAGGGAATATGGTCTTAATTCACCTATCTGGCTAATTGAAGGTGAAAGAAGGAAAAAAACAGCCTCAGCGGGTCTTAAAATTAAGAGATAATATACAGTGCTGCAGATTGCATGGAGGCAGGATAAGCTGTTACTCTTATTCTCCATCAGCTGCTGGAAATGGCGAGCGTTTGTCACGTCTTCAAGTGAAGTATTCTTTATTCATGGAGTGTGTTAATGTTTTATTTCCCGGCAGAAGAAGAAAAGGAAGAACCAGGAGGGATGGGGAGGGAGGGGAAGGAGAAATTATACACTCATATTTCATAAATACAGATTAAGGTGCCAGCTGGTGCCAGCTCTCTGATTTCCACCACAAAATGGTGAATTGAGCATTATCGTTGTGGAAAATCTCCCTCAGCTCAAACCCTGCTCGCAGCAGCAGATTAGCCGATGGGAGGAGGTTTGCGCTCTGAACATGATAGAATGTTTACTAGCTAGTCTGCTCTAAAAACATCGCTAATTGCCTGCTTGTGTATCTAACTCACGTGCCCGCCTGAAGGAGGAAGATAGAGGGAGAGATTTTTGGCAGAAAGCGATGTATTGAGGCAGTCGGAAAGGCAGACGGGGAGACAGACAGAGGGAGCTACAGGCAGAGATAGGGAGTCAAAGAGGCAGGCGGAGAGGGTGGAGAGCTAACATTTTTTGTAACACTCCCTGAATGTTTCTGACTCAGTGAATTATTCATCACTGGTAATTGTGATGTGAGTTTTGGCCTTGGCTTTTTAGTGCCGACTGGCTGCTTTCAGTGTCTGCTCGGCACTCTCCGTCTCCAAAAAATCAGCTCCAAATTAGACCGGGGACTTGTCAGGCCCGACTTTCATCAACAGGACGCACTCAGTATGTGTTAATGAATAAGGAATGAACATCTCTCAGTTGCCGCTGTCATACACACACGCACAGACCAAACACGCGCACGATGTTTACCCGTGTGCATAAACACGGCGACACACACACGTACACCTGTGCCATTCTCACACTTGTCAGAGCTGCTTTTCTTTAACAGAAAGAAGAAAGGGGTGAGTGAGAGACGCAGCAGTTTGCTGGGGTGGAGCTGTTAGCCTCTGTGGGTCTAGTTGGGCTTTCAATTCACGTTCAAAGGCAGCCGCTGTCTGACTCGCTCTTCGAGGGCTGGTGGGCGTGGGTACTTAGAACTGAGGGATTCTGACACTGTGTATGTGCGAGTGTGCGCATATTACTGCATACAAGCTGTGTATTACTGCGTTCACGTGTGTGTCTATGTGTGTGTCGCTTGTTTCGAGTGTGTGATGTGGCTGAGCTGTGGGCTTTCTGGGGCTTCCAGAGCTCCTCCACTCTCCTTTGTGACAGAGAGGGAGAGGCACAATCTCAAACAGCTCTCTGCTTTTACTCTGGAGTGAAGAGAAGAGAGTGACTAAAGCAGCAGAGCCATGAAAGAGCCTCTGATTAAACTGCCTGCAATCTGGGCCCAGAAAACCAGTAACACCAATTCCACTGAAGCAGCTACAGATTTTTGGAAAAAAAAAAAAAAAAAAAATTAAAGTGGGAATCCACTAAATTAAAGATTTTTATATGGCTAAGAACAATCCATCCATTTTTCATTTTGCCTGAAGCAACAGAAACTAAAAAATGTAGCTCAATACTTTTGTCCTTTTGGTTACAGTCTGAAATGTGTCTGTAGGATAGAACATCAAACACGATTAAGTAGAGCTGAAAAGATTAGTAGTTGATCAACAGCCTTCAAATGGAAATATTTGCAGGCTCTCTCAGTCTTTGTTAGCAAAGGTTTTCAGACAAACAAAAGTAATTCAAAAACCCTGGATTTTTCTCTTTGTTTACATTTTATAGACTAAACAATAATTCAAATATTAGAGAAAATATTAAGCAAATTAATTAATAATGAAAACAAATCGCTGCAGCTTTACTATCAAGTAACAAAGCTGCCATCAAATATCTGTTAAGATTTGGAATCTAGTTTGAATATTTTAAGATCAGATTGCCCTGATTTAAATAAAATGTTCTTGTGCATCTGTTTGTTTAGACAACATTTGAGAACTTCTTTTGTCTGCACCAAATCTGCACCAAAATTCAGGTATCATATCAACAGTATCAAATAAATATCCGAAATTGAACAAGGATAAAAAAGGACTGCGTGTGCTGATTTGTGGACAGGCAGAATGTGTCTTCGTCATCAAATTTGATTGATTATTTGTCACCATTTATCAGACCTTTGGGAGCTCCCACTGCCTCACACAGTTCACATCTAATGGAAGGGAATAGTGTGTGTGTGCGCGTGCGTGCGTGTGTGTGTGTGTGTGTGTATAAACCTCCGTTCTCAGGTGTGTGGCCCGCTCCAGTATCAGTGCAGTATCGTATGACCAGGTACAGGGTTCAGTTACTGCGCTGCCTCTGATAGCAGGCTGTAATGAGGCCATTAGATCCTGGTAATAGCTTGTAGGGTCAGTCAACTGAGAGAAAAGCCAAGGGGATCAGCTTGCACAGAGCTCTCCTGCCCCTTCGTCTCACTCCTCACTCAGGAGAGCCCCAAATTTTTACATCCATTCTTCCCTTTTTCTATTGCTCTCTTCATTCTTTGACCCTACTTGCTCAATTCAGTCTTTGTACTCTGTGTCAGTCTCTCTTACATTACTCATAGCTCTATATCTCCTCACCTCTTTCTCTTTCTAGTTCAAGTCTTCTCATTGACTCTCCACTTCATTTTCTCAATTTATCCGTACAGCATAGTGCTATATGTTCTGTTTTCTCTCCCATTGTTACTACCCCACCTTCACTCAATACATGTATAGCTGTACTTGCTCAGTTCACCTCCTCTGTCTCAGTCTCTTCTTCCTCTTTAAATATATTTTTATATGTTTTATACATCTACTTTAGACTTTTGTCTTTCTGTTACTCTTCTATTTTGGGGTGAGCCAAGTGATTCATGCACAGCTGTCAATTCATATGTAAAACATTTTCGATTATCATAATGTTTTCTTCACGTTTTTCTCTCAGCCGAAAAAGAAAAATCAGAAAACCAGAGAATCAGACAGGAACATGTGCACCTACAAGAGCCCAGATTTCATGTACCTCTGCAGTGACTAAGAATGACTGATGATTACAAATTGCTACCTCATAGTTTAGTCAGTACATGGATTTGGGTTTTGAAGCTGATGTCATACACTTTGTCAAACAGTCACACACTCCTACAAGTTTACTTATTCAAGTATTTCCTTAGATAATTTTTTTTTAACTCTTTCATCTTGTGCTCCTTTTTGTTGTGTCATACCTGAAAGCATCCAGTTCAATATGGTAAACGCTTGCAGGTGGTTGAGGTGTCACCTATCCAAGCTGCCCTGTCCTCACACAGCACTGATGTGACCGGGGCTGCAACACACCCATCTGTTTCTCAGCACTAATAGATTCTGCATAGCAGTTATTCAGGCTAACAAACACAGGAGTCCTCTTGGGACAATCATAGCCATACCGATCAATTAATTAATTCAAATCAATAACAATGGGTAAAAAACATACAAGTCATCTAATACATGCTGCATGAAAAAAATCTTATCAATGGGAAAATGCATCAGTGGAATTCTTCACTAAGACAGAAGAACATTGTTGAATAGCTTTCTAAATGGTTTAATAGCTATAATGAAAATCATAGCTCCTCCTCTAGCTGCGATGAACACAGGGTAAACACTGAAGTCTCTGGCTGATTCAAGGAAAATAAAATATCCTGTGAATATTAGCACTGCTCTTTCCCCAGACATCATCATTACAGAGCCGTCTGACCTACTTTTCATTACGACTGTAGTTTTGATGGAAAGAGAAGAAAGATGAAAGACTTAAGTTGGTAATTGCTGGGTAATTCTTATTGTGTCAGCTTCTATGAAAGGGAAATAGAATTGAATTCATGGGTCATTAAACTGAATGCAACCAAGAAACTATGAGTATTGATTGTGACTGTAAGAATAGACTTCATAAGTCTCTGTGGTTTATAAAATATTGACAATTTGAGTGTGAAACTGCTATTTATACAGGGCTGAGCCCATTAAGCATGTCTGAGATGATTTGCATTTGTTCTGTATTGTTTTAAATAAATCTTATAATTTTTTGTCTCACAACATAGCATTTATTTATTTATTAAGCTATTCAGCTACCACCGGATGGTAGAGGCTCCAGTTGTGAATAATTGCTCTGCAAGTTGACCGAAACACTACTGAGGTGTCATGTTCTTTTCATTTCAGGATATTGTTTTTACCTGAGGCTGATTATCCAACACAACCAATTATACAACACTACCATTTTGGACCATAGTGGGTCCAGGAAAATGTATAATCAGATGCTAATGTTTACTGCTGGTGGGCCACACATATTGTAATCCCTCACACAGCACTTTACATTTTGAAAATACTTTTTCTTACTGTATAGAGAGCTGACTGTTTGCTCCTGCCGATCTTTTCTTCCAGTTGATTTTGGGGAGGTGAAACACAGTCTGCAGGATGACAATGCTGATAAGTACTCAACTGAGTTCGCTCTCATCTGTGGACGAATCTAGATTTTCCAAGTCTGACATCAGCAGGTTGAAGGGACACCATCAAAGTGAAAAGACTCATGATCATCTTCATAATAGTCTCTGGGATAATAAGCCATTTAGAGTTTCCTTGGAAGACATCACAACCATACTGAATGTCATTCTCACGCGTGTACAAAAACTAACGTGCATGGATGAATATGCAGGGTGATAAGGTCAACAGGAAAATTATCCTGGATGTAGATCCCTATGCAGTTAGTCATAACAGCTTTTTGTTTCCTTTCAGTCTGACTCAGAGACCAGCCAAATGATTCATGTAAAAACCATATTTAGAAAATCCTCTGAATCTCTATAACAAAGGTGTCGAGTACAAAGTTAGCACATGCCATAGAGCTGCAATAGCCACATTTATAATGCCAGATTGAAATACAACCTGAATATTCCTGTACAGTTGAACAAGTGAAGGGAGCGTTTTCAAGCTAAAACAGCTGTAAGTTGCTCTTTATTGTCCACTGTCAGAGGACCACGTCAGTCATGGCCATCATCATCACCTCTCCATCAACAGCTTTGCTTTTAACACCTGCTAACAAGCCTCGCTGCTTTGCCTTATCTCTTGAGCCAGTTGTCTCAGCCCTTCCTTGTCCTGTGGCTTCACAATAGCAGCGTGGCCTTTAGCTACAAAAGAGGCTTCCTTGTTCTCTCTTACAGCCTGCTTTTTTAGCCACGACACATGCCCCTCCCCTCTCCCCTAGTGCCAGCCTTTGAGGCAAATGTCAGCTAATTAAGGGTTACATGGTCGACCTTTCTCACCCCCACCTGGGCCCGTGCCATTCGATCCGCCGAAGCACCCGTGAGCCGAGTTCCGTGCTACAGGTTGTCCTTGTCTCCAGGAGTGTGGCGCAGAAACACACGTGTGCACACACAGGCACACACAAAACACAGGTCAGCGCGGCCTTTGATATGCTAAATACTGCTGGGTTCCTACAGGGCAGTAGACTCAATTAGAGGAGACACTCGCTGTCTAACACCGAGGATGCACGGGGAGGTGGCTGTCAGATGATGATGATGAAGATGATGTGGAATAGTGCTACAGTCTCCACATTGTTGTGATTCAACAAAAGCATGAATGTCCCAATGTCCTTAGATTCCTTTTGCTGCCATAATTGCCCATTTTGTTCCCTCATAATTTGCATAATGTATTATTTTGTTCCAACAAACCGAGTCTCCTACAACAGAAGGTCATTTAAAATGCAACAACCCCTCCCCCCTCTCCTTGGTCAAATGTTTCAGGCGTCATTCATTTGAAATCACTTCTTGAAATCCTCTGCAGGCCTGATTGCAGATCAAGTCATATTAGAAACACACATTGAATTAGGAATAGCATTTCAAGTTCACTGTCCCCACTAATGCACACACAATAGGTACTTCTCAAATGTCTTCATACTGAAATGTCGATGCCACTTTCAGGGTGTGGTAATTCTCCAAATGAATGCTACATTTGATCATCAAGCACAAACGAAACATTTGAGAAGGGCGCTGAATATTGAATATCGTCTCTCCAGTTCAAAGCATTTTTCAGAGCTGTGGGGATACGTTCCAGAGACGAGAGAACAGAGAGGAGCTGAGAACACACTGTACCCTTCCTCTCTTTTAGTCTGCAGCTACACACATGCATCCAGGAATGGACTGTTCAGATGAAACAAACACTCATGTGTCTCAGGAGAGGATGGTAATTATCAGAATCGGATGCTGTCCTTTAACATTTTAATACCCCTTTCATGCTGCACAAAATACCCACTAACACCCACTTCTGGCTTTTGTCTTCAGTGGGAAAGGGTACAATTGGCTTTCATTCCCGGGTCAAATGACTGTGCAGTCGTCACAGGTATTTATCGTTGTCAGCTGTGATCGTCAGTGATGGAAACATGGAAGCTTTTTGCATGATGCTATGACGCACAGTGAATAATATTTATGGTTTTTTATAGTCAGGGATCAACATGCAACAGTGACATCATTCAGTCGGCGTTGTGTTTGAAAGAGAGACTTAAGTAAAAGATATTAAAAAAGTAACCTGGTTGCTGACCTCCATGATGCTTTCTACTGTTCCCTGTTTTCTGACGCGTTTTCTGACGTCTTACTCGCGTACTGGCAATGGGAAAGGAGTAAAGGCTGTAAGAAGGAGCTGTGAAGTGTGTGTGGATGTGCATGTGTGTGAGTGGGCAGCAGTGAGGACAAAAAGGTGAAGTGCCAAAAAGAAAGTATCTAAGCGCTTTATGTTATTAGGAATAGTCTGATAATGTTGGGTTATGAATGAAAGAGAAAACTGACAGTGTCAAGGACAGATAGAGATCAGTAAAAAATGAGAAGAAAGAGGAGAATAATGGTGCTTTCAATTATAATATGTCACCAGGAGGGACGTCATCGGGCACTGAAATGTGCTTTGAAGTGGCTGATTGTCACCAGGGACCTTGTTGCTGGTGCCTTTATGTCACTGTGTTGCCCTGAAATCAGTTGTTAAAATGTTTTCTATGGGTCTGATGTATTGCAGAGTATTTAACAGGGCATCCCTAGCGCATTGTTTTTATGAGAAGAAAGGCAAGGAGAGCACTTACCAACAAATGTGCGTAAGCAGGATGACAAAAAGACGTGAGTAGCTGAACATAAATGGTAAATGTCACTCTTTTGCAATCGTACAGAAATAGTGCATCAAAACACATTGTGGGTTGACTAATGGCACATTTTTCTGGCAAATATGACTTTAAGAAAGAAACAGGAAACCATTTCCAGTACTAGGAAACTACAGCCTGTATTCACTGTAACCTGTAAGGTATAAGCACAACTATTTTATGTCATTTATTTTCTCTGTACATTGGTTTAAACCTTTAAAGTCTTGGCACCAGATCTAATACATCTTTTAGTGTATAAGTAGTTTTCTGCTTCCACAAACAGATTTGGTTTTGGAGTGACTGTGTTGCTTCGGGATGCCATTTCTGGATTTATGTGGTGTGACAGAAAAAGAAAAAAAAAAAATAGCTTTAGATAAACAAACATCTGCTCGAAAATGGGAGAAAAACACAACGCAAAGGCTGATGAGAAACGAACAGAAGCCACGTCTCACTCTGCACCTGTTCCTCTTCTCACGTGTCTCAGCTACTCCCACAGCTTACCCTGCTGTCCCTTCTTCCCCCTCAAAACTATCAGATATTCATTTGTTTTCATTGCACGCCTGGCGAAACAGAGCGCTGTGTTAAAAAGTTTCTATCTGGATTGTTGTCCGTGTTCGTCATTCACTGAAGCAAAATGATTCAACAAACATAGTGAGTCAGCCTACTCTGTATTCACCTCCTGGAAGCTCTTACATTTCAGGATGTGCACGCAGTTTCGGGCGTTGCTCTGACACACGGGAAGTGTTTTGTTTCAACTTGAGCATGAGAAAAAGCCGCTTGTTTAGAATAAGCTGAGCAAGAACTGGGTAATTAATATGAGCAGCGTAACCTCGCTGGCGGGACAGAAGAGGAGAGTGCCACCTACAGAAACGTCATCAGCAGTAAATAAGACATCAGAGTGCCGCCCACACCTTTTTTATTTTCAGGTGAATTATGGGAAGTGCGGTGCTGAAACATGAAAACCATGTGTGCTTGTTACTAAAGATGGTAAAAGATGAACAAAAGGACCTTGTAAATTATTACTTTAAAGCACATTTTTATGGGATCAAATGCGTGATGATGAGACTGAGACCAGAGGCGTCATCTCAGTCTGACACGACTGGTCTAATTTTGATATATTTGGGGCTGTGTGAAATAATTTCTCTGACTGGTCTAATGAGGTCACTGTAATTCAAAGTCAAAATTTAAATCCTTGTCTAATCTGAATAAAAGTTTGAGGCATGATGTTGCTGACGACCTTCAAACAAGTTTTAATACCACACATCAGTTTTTTTTCAGTGCATCCAGCTTCTATGAGTGTTTTATAATCTGCCACCCCTGTGTGATATCAGCGTCTCCTACCTCTTACTTTAACTTCGGGGGATGCAAAGCCTGGTCTCCGATGTCAAAATCATTTTGTAAGCTGGTTGTTCAAAAAAAACAAAAAAAAACAACCAATCTTATTATTCTACACCCACAGACACAGCATTGCAATGAAGCCTCATAGTAAATAGTTAGTAAAATCTGTTCTGACTCATGAGAAAATGTAGTGATTTAGAGTTACAGTGAACTGAAGAGAGCAGAGTGAAGGCCAGCGTAGGCGTCTATTATCACTGTGGTACTTAGATAGAAAATCACAGTTATATCTGAACACACACACACACACACACACACACACACACACACACACACACACACACAAAGTCTGCACTGGACTTCTTGGCATTGGTTTACAAAAAGTTGATACAGCTTGATACATATCAAAAACAGAAATAAAATTGCCTTTTCGTTTTCAAACGTTACATACTTTATTCAAGTATATTTTTATTCATTGTTGTCTGAAGGCTCTGACTGTATTCTCCTTAAGGCCAGATTTTGTAAAATCCCACTACTGCTTGTTCTCCAAACAATACTGCAAATTAGAATTTTAAATATTTGCACAGAAATTGCGCACAAATACAATCTGATTCCTGATTTCACTCACGTAAAAATATATACACAAAAACACATACTAATCCTACTGTACTGTGTTTTACCTTCCAGAGACATCAAACCTGACAACATACTCCTGGATGAACACGGTAAGATCTCTTCTCTCATTGAATTTTTTAATTAATTCATATGGATGAGTTGGAATCCAAAGTCCAGAGACTGTACAATAAGATTAGGTTTTGCAATTGTTTACAAATGGTAATAACTTTTGAACTGTCTCACATGATGACCTGACTTGACTTAGCATCCCAAATTCAAGACTTAACAGCTTCTGACTAAGGATTTTACCAATCCTCCAACCTCTGGGATCACTTCTGCACAGATCAAAGTAGTTGAAAGTCTCACAGTCGTTGCCTTCATAGGCCTTGCAGCTTAAAGAAGGAAAATACCTCATACCTTATTCTAACAAATGCAATATAGAGAAGGAATGCACACATGCATTTTTGTTTAAAGTCCATGCTGTCAGTCTGGCATTGGGTGAAGCACTGTGACATTTGCATGGTGTTTTTTTCTCTGAACTATAGGATGGAATAAGACAGAGGGATGTGATAGGAGTGTGGAGGACGGGGTGATATTCATCATGCCTCCTCTCTCTGAGGGAAAATCCTGTTCTGAATGATTCATCAAGTCTCATCACTGGCTTCAGTGTCAGTTTCAGTTTCACGCAAATAGACATAGACACATGCACGCACATACAATGAGTAAAGAGAGAGAGCAGTGTGTACATGTGTGTGTGTCAGAGGGAGGGGAGCAATTATAAATCAAGGCCGCATAAAGAGAGACGATAAATTTCTTCATCAATATGTTAATCAAGAGGAATATTAAAGTACTTCATGTTATGATTCATCGTCGAGAACCACAGACATCCTCAGATAGACATGAGGGTACAGTATGCACGCTACATGGCCAGAGTACATTAAAAACATTACACCCTTAAGACAAAACCTTGGGTGTTAATATGCTGCAGGAATTTGCTCCCATTGAACTACAAGAGCATTAGTAAGTCGGTCAGGTGACATGGCCTGGATCGCAGTCGATGTTCCAGTTCATCCCACAGGTGTTGGATGAGGTTGAGGTCAGGACTTTGTCAAGTTCTTCCACATCAAACTGGGAAAATAACTGGTTTATAGACCTGACTTTGTCGTGTTGCACAAGCAATCATTTCTGTTAATTAAAAGCGGTGTTTATCAGTGAGCTTAGTGAGGCAGATGTTGTTACCTTTGGACAAAGACAGACTAGCTGTTTCCCCCCTGTTTGCAGTCTTTGTGCTAAGCTAAGCTAATCAGCTGCTGGCTATAGCTTCATATTCACAACTCTCAGGCAAAGAATAACCACTTTTGCAAAATGTCATACTATCCCCATCACTGCATACTTTAATAAGAAAAAATAGGTTATGTACTCAGAGTGACTAAAAATAAGAATCATGTCATGAACTCACACCTGGTTCAAGTGACAGATTATAACACTGCAGTATAATATTGTAAACTAAACCTTGAATTAATGATCCATCTGCTGTACACAAACAGCAGACCCTTTATTCAAAGTCATTGGAGAATGACCTTTACAAGGTTACGTCACACAAGTTGTACATTAAACTGGGAAGGACACCTGTATCCTTGTGCCATTGGCATATAGATTGAGGACACATACTATTTGTCCTCAGACTCAAGAGATTTAAATAAAATGTAAGCATAACTGGAAGGAAATCGTTTTTTCTATATTTACTGGCAGAGACAAAGAAGCATTTCAGTTATGTTGTACAATTTCCTGAAAATGTTGGAACGTGATCATGTCAATAAATGATTAGCCCGTATCATGAAAAGCCTGAGACCAAAGCGTCCATATACTTTTGGACATATTGTGTACACACGGACACAGACGCACACACCCACAAAAGTCCTGAGATCTCGGAGGGCACTGGGCAGCTGCTTAAGGGAGCTGAGCAGATATGTGGGACGGCAGCCCTGCTGTCTCTACGAACTGGAATCAGACAGAGAAAGACAGAGAGGGAGAATAACGGAGAGAACCACAAGGACAAGACAAGAAGAAGGAAAGTGATGAGCAAACATTTCCGGGAAGAAAGATTTGTCAGAAGAAGAAAAACAGGATAGACAAAGAGAGAAGGAGACATGCGAAAAAGAGAGATAAAGATGGAGGACAAAGAGAAAGGCAGCTTTGTCAGCCTCAGCTTGATTTCCATAGGACAACAGATGTTCACCTGTACTTCCTCCCTATCTCTGTATGTGTGCCTGTCCTTTCAAACTTAATAAGCACTTCCCTCCCCTCATGCATTCTGCCCCCACTCTGTTCTACTGTGCAGACCTGTGGTTTACCTCTTCACTAAAGTCTGAAACAACAGGAGGCGTCAGAGGAGGGGGAGCAGGCTGTTTTGCTTTTGCACACCACGTCAATATTTGCAAGCTGGAATTGACCCGTTCCTCTTGTGTCCCTCTGGGAGCTGCTTCAAATAGAGAAAAACAATTTAGTCATACACGCGGGATGTCGCTTTGTCAAACGGCATAGCCCCAGGATGCTGAGACGCTCCAAGAGGGCCGTTGTCTAGGTTATCCACAGTGAGCGCACACACGTGCTGCAAAAGCATGCACTACAATACGTTGATATTGTGAGAGAAGCCATCTTAACACCCATGGGACTCTTTAGAAAAATACAGTATATGATCTTGATATGATATGAGAAACAGATCTGATTAGATTTTGGTGCATCTTTGTTGCACAAGTTTGTAAAAATCCTTTTTATTTTCATGAGGAAAACTGGTGTGATCTTAAGTTCTTATTGCTTTGACGTGCAGAGATTATATGAATATAATAAATATGTTATGTGAAGCTTGTTCCCATGCATTTACTAACTTAACTGACTTCATTGGCATGATTGGGAATGAAAGTGATTAATTCATCATTATGATTGGCAGCTCAATCCCTCTTCTTCAGTGTGGTATCATGAACTTGTGGTATCTAACTTGCAGCAGTGGGTGATATGGCCAAAATCTTCTATTATGGTATACGCCATTTTATATTACAGCATCAGTACATATCACAATTAAGAAATGGTTTAAAATAATCATACTGCGTCTGAATTCCAAACCAACCAAGTCACACCCCATTTAGTAACAAGTTCTTCTCCCTCATCTTGGGTTTGTTGGGAGGCCTCCTGCTCTGTATTTACAATTTCACTCTTCTCTTCCATGTGTACTTGACATTCTTTTATTCTGCTAAGGTTGGCAAGCTAGTATAGAGGTGCACTCCCACCACTGGTTTAGAGCAAAATAAGAAAAGAGGGAAATGCCTTGATATGGCATAAAAAGTACGTAGGGATTCTGACTTGTTAAAAGGAAACGAGATACAACAGGAAAGTTCAAGAAGCTGAACTTCTGCTGTGACTTCTTTACTCCTGCTTTTTAAATAGGCCAATACAGTTTGAGTATTGTTACATAAAGCTTATATATAAAGTTCTTATAGAAGTGTTTAAAAGTGGAAGTGTTGATACTTAAAATGGCCTATAGAAATCCAGGACAGGACCATTAGTGTATGTACAGTATATGTTTCATAGCTGTCATCAGTGGGTGGGGGTGTTTGGAGGTAGCAGAAAGCAAAGAGAAATTAAAAATAGAAGAGACATGCAGCAGTGTGACATAACCCCGGGATCAAACCTCGACAGTTGTGGAGGTAATCCCAGTAAAACATATTAGATAACTAAGCCACCAGGAAACATGCTGAACCATTGTTCAGCCGCCTCACATTTCAATACTCGCAGGCAGGAAACAGTCTGACTAAGACAAACAGGGGTTAATCTCACAGACTGACTATAGATTTTAGATAGAGAGAACAGTATTTAATTGAATTTAATTTCACATCTTCATTTAGTGTGCTATAAGAGTGAGCGAAGTGACCATCTCAAAAATAGTGCAATAGCAGCTTAAAAAAGGAAAAATGCAATGCAAGAATTGTAATTAAGGCTTAAAAAACAATAACATTAAAAGCATTGCAACAGCACTTAATTCAGTCGTATTCAGGTCTTTTAAACACTGCAGGGTTTTTTAAAACAGAATAGCATGTCAATGTGCTGAACAATGAGAAGCATGAAAAAGACAGCTGAAAATGAAAGAAATGAGGAAAGACGAGGAGGCTTGTTATGTCCAGTGATTTTAATATCACAAAGGCTGATTAGCTTCCTCTCTGTCTCTGCAACAACGAGTGCTGCTACTCTCTCTACAGCAGGTAATGGCACTTCAAAATAAAAGCTCTCTGTCAGAAAGAAGCTTTTTATTTTCTCTCCCTATGATCCACTTTTGATTGAACTCACAAAGGATCCCAACAGTGAGGAACCACTTCAGCACATCCATTCACTGTAGCCAGCAAGTAATCCACAGACGCCACTGTGGTGACAAAGTTCTGTGTATTTTCCATGATACAGATTTGAAAATCTGTACTATCTGTGTCATAGCTCACCTCTTAATCTGTCTTACTAATGCCATCTCTCTCTGACTGCCATGTTTGTGTCCTGTCATACTTTTTTTTTTACAACCCTATCACTGAACAAACCAGAATCCACATTACACTCGGCAATGCTGTTTGTTAAAAAATGAACAATTTATTATACTGGAGTAAAGCCAGGAGTCTAAAAGTCTTTGCTATTGACCATCAGAGGCTACTATTCCGTAAACCTTTTTTGGTGTTTATTAATAGTGCAAGATAAATGATTAACAGGTAGACATATATGAGGCATGACAAGGCAAGACAGATAAGTCATTAACAGGAGGGACTGCAGTAAATTTGAGATTTCACGTTTAGATTTTCTAATTGTACTACACAAGTGAGTAGAGGTGTGTGTGTGTGTGTGTGTGTGTGTGTATGTGTGTGTGTGTGTAAGAGAAAATGAGATGGTCGGACGAAGAGGTGTCAAGGTAGAGCTGGTCTAGTCAGGACAGCTGGCTCAGACCGGGGTTTTTTTATTTATCCTCTTCAATTTCATTTACATATTATTCATTTATTTAACATTCACTTCTTTAATTTGCCTTTTAATTTAAAGTGATATGTTTGTTTATCTGTCCTGTTTCCTTGGAGCAGAGAGGTTTGAACTGGATCATCTCTGCCATCCTTGGAGCTGTTTTGAACTAATCTCAGAATGACACTTTGGTTAAAAGTTGCTACCAGATACTTCTGGCCCGACATTTTGATGATGGTTGTCTGTTTCTTCCCGCTGGCTACTGTGTAAAACTCCTGTCCTGAATCTGTCTTCTGCAAAGCTAAGGGAGATGAAGACAGAAGAGAAAAAGGAGGGCGATAAGTATGTGACAAGACAGGAGACATCATTAAATATGAAAACAAGAAAGATGCTCCACTCTAACTCAAGCTCCACTTAAAGTCCAAAGTGACGTTTCAGTCCTGCCGCACCTTTGTCAAAGTCATCAGACTGCATTAACAATGGTCTTTTTATATCGGCAAAGCAGCACCCAGTCTCCCATTTGTGAATCACTACACAGCTACACACATGCACCACAGCTTTGAATACAGTATGTGAGCATATTTCACACTGTAAAGGACACAGGAGGGTAAAGAAACATAAGGTAGCAGAGAAAAGATGTTGGGGTTTATGGAGGAAAAAGAAAATTAAAACCTGAAAAATAACAAGACAGACAGATATGAAAGGCAAAACAGGAGACGAGAGGAAGCGTTGAGTAAAAAGGTGCACAGGAAAAAATTGTGTGATAATGCAAAAAAAAATGAGGGAGAAAATGAGGAAATTTGTACAGTTCTCTTATCTTTAAGGCTCCGTATCTTTTTGTAAACACTTAAACTGGCTAGGTCCTGCCTGCTTTATATTCGCACAGTTATCTGTCTGTGTGTGTGTGTGTGTGTGTGTGTGTGTGTGTGTGTGATAAAATATTCTGCCTTTTAAATACAGTATGGCTGTGCAGCTTTTATGTGTGGTCTCACTGTATGTGTTTTCCCGGGGTTACTGGGGACGTCCACTCATCCGAACAATCACTCTGCGGCAAAAACTCTCTGGCTCTGTCTTTCTCTCTCTCTCAGTATGGCACACACACACACTCACACACACACATGTATACATCCAGCTCATTAGTGTGTGCTCAGGGTGCATGGCACAGACTACGGGCCATCTTGCAGCACGGTGAGACACAGGTCAGTGGTTTGACTTTGGAAATCACTGAGGTTGCCATTAAAACACTCTGAACACTCTTTCAGCTCAGTCACAATATCATCGCACAGGTTTTAGTCCATCAATAACGTCGCAGTAAATTTGCATTCGATGCTGTTTAATAATATCAATGTAAGAGCATTATCTTAGTGAGAAAGCCTAAAAGGAAAAAGGCATATTTCAATGGATTATGTTGTATATTAAAATTCTTTTGATCCTCAGTTTTTGCATATCTAACACTCACATAAGCAGCATACAAAGTAGGATACCTGCTATGTGTAAGATGTGGTTAAATTTAATTCCAAAAAGGAAAAAGTTAAACTTTAAGGGGAAACAAAGTTACTGTCAATACTGATGGTGCAAACAGAGCTCTGTGATCTTACAGCTCATACAGCTAATTCATTAATCATTTAGTCTATAAAATGACAAAAAATGTGAAAAATGATGTCTTCAAATTGCTTCTTTTGTCCAACCAACGTTCCAAACCTTCATTAATTTTCATAAATGACAAAGAAAAGCAGCAAATCCTTACATTTAAGAAGCTGGAACCAGCAAACATTTGACACTTGAATGACTAAAAAGGATTAACTGATTAGTAAAATAGTTAATTAATTTTCTCTCAATTGACTAATAGAATAATTGACTTATTGTTACAGCTCTATTCACACAAGTGGATTTGTATTAAAGACAAAGATTAAAGATTAAAGGCTCTCTGTCACCTTGAGGTAATATATTCTCTATGTTCAACAGGGCACGTCCATCTAACAGACTTCAACATCGCAGCAATTGTAAAAGAAGACCTCAAAGCAACGTCCATCGCTGGAACCAAGCCATACATGGGTAAGAAAATACTTTTCAGACCAGCGCTTCACAGGGACACTTTAAAAACAGAAGATAAAGGAAAGGATTTGAAACTATCATTTTCAATTTACAGAAATCATGCACCGTAATTGTACCTCCACCGAACACACTTATGTTTGCTAATACAAATTTCATCACAAAAGCCACTAAAGTCAAGTTCACAGAGTTTTACTTTTGTCAATATTAGCTGACCAGGAACAAGATAAGGTGAAAAATAAGTGGGCTCTTATTGACCGATACATGGTTGTACTTTGATGTAAGGTACATGGTAATGGACTGCATATATATAGCACTTGGATCAAACCACCGACTTTCTGATTAGTGGAGAACCGCTCTACCTCCTGAGCCACAGCTGCACATACAGTGAAGGTCGAAAGTGTAGGGAGATTTATGCATAAATTCTGTTTAGGAATCATTTTAAAATGGCTTTGATTAACATAATATCATATAATATATAATATATATAATGTCCCCATTCCCTTCATATTTGCTTCTTTCTTTGGTCCAAATGAAAACAAGTACAGTATATATAGTAGTATATAGAGTAACATAGAAAGTAACCTTGAGAAACCGACATTGATCCTTTCATCCTCCTCATGACCCTTAAAGTACAGTAGTGATCAGGTCGATGTGTATTCAACTCTAGGAGATCGGATAGTAGCTAACAGGATTTCAGGGAGATATGAATGACGAGGAAGCACGTGTTTTTGTGTGTGTGTATGAGAGTGTGTGCCTGTTTTTTTTATTCCTATAAAGTGTGTGCTCATGATGGAGAATACTCTGTGGTGTAATAGATAATTCATGGGTACTGGGGGAAGAAGAAAACACCCTCTCTTTCAGAGGCTTCAGAAGATAAACTACACTTTTTCCTCCTCAGCAAGAGAGCACAGCAAACCTGCCATGACGGGGAGGAGGAGGAGGGTGTCTGTGTGTGTGTGTGTGTGTGTGTGTGTGTGTGTGTGTGTGTGTGTGTGTGTGTATATAGTATGTTGCTCTCAGTCCTGATTTGACAGTGTAATACAGATAAAGAATCAAAGAGGGAAGGGTAAGTGATGAGTGATGGAAATTCATCTTGACCATTTAAAACAAGATTGTAGCTGAACATTTTCCCTAGAATAGATTATCTACTTCCACAGGAGGGAAAAATACCAATTTAAGGGTTTAAACAGCTCGTCCTACCCAGAAAAACCTCTTTGGTCAGTTATTTATTAAAAAGATATCATGATGCTATGTTGATTAGATCCCAACAATTAATATTTGCCTCTTGCGAAAATAGGGAAATTTTTGTTTTTCATCCCAGAACACAACAACAAAAACTCAACAGATACATTCGAAAACTGGCTGAACTCAACCTTTTCTGTAAAGTCTGCTGACAACAAGTATATGCAGCTAATACAACATGTGTCCGTTTAAGACATGCAACAAGCTACGTAATTGTGATTTACATGTCGAGCTCATGACTGAATAAGCTCCCAGGTCACTTTTTACATAAAAGCCGCAATGGCAGTCTGACTGGGTAACATGTCTGTAACACTTTGAACATCCACAGTCTCCATTGTTATTAATCTGAATCAGAAGAGGTTTATTGCCAAGTAAAATGTGCACAATATTAAATAAAAGAGCTGTACAGTTTTGTGCAGGAACGTGCAAAGGCATGATTTCAGCTTTCATCCATGCCAATTGCATGGGACATAAGCAGCAGAGAGATAAAATTTGATGAGAAAAGTCATGAAGGCAAGAGGGAGCAAGTGTCCCATTCACTAATGATGGTCATTAATTACGGCTTTAACGGCAATGTAAGTTTTAAAATCCATCACAGTTCAGTGCCAGATTTTGTGCAAGTTCATTTGCCTCAGTCCCTCTATGTCTGAATACAGCCATTATGGAATATTTACAAAGGTCAAGATACAAAAACGCATGACTTTAACAGATAGATGAAGCAAGCTACAGTATGTGGTGTATATCATGTCTGCAAGGAGCTGTGGTTAAACTGTCCCTCATCAAAATGTCCCTAAAAAAAAAAAAAAAAAAGGCATCAAGAAAGACACAAGTGGCATTGTGCACAATACTTCCAATTAATTTTGTTGTACAATATTTTTCCGTCCATCAGCTCCTGAGCTTTTTCAGACCTTCGAGGGGTCCCACCCTGGCTACTCCTTCTCTGTCGACTGGTGGTCGCTGGGCATCACGGCCTATGAGCTACTAAGAGGACAGGTAACTCACACACAGAGCACCATCACTACGTCCACACCTCGACTCACTACAGCGTTGGTCTGGCACAGTTTACTGCAGTAAATAATACATACGGCATCTAAAAAGAGCGTGCGAGAAAAGTCCCGTCAGAAGGAAAGCACACAGAGAGTCCTCAGCCTCCACAAAACAAAAGCAGTGGTGAAGCTGTAATTGAATTTTACATTTAAGCTGACCTCACTGGGAAGATGTTTAAACGTTCGGTCACGGTGCGAGACGAATCGCTGCAGGAGAATGAGAAAATAGAATCTGAGTTATTTCCAGAGGCATATAATTGGAATTGATTTTTACATTTTAATTTATTTAATTTCTTCTGGTCCCATCTGGAGAAGTTTAATTCTGATGTCAGGGAAATAAACACAGGACGTAATGTTTTCACTCCATCTCCTTGCTGTACCAGTCTTCGAGCTGACAGCAGTCATTCATCGTGGACTCAACTCAGACTGCAGCTGCAGAGTTTCCTCTCGTATTTCAGGATGATGATTACACAAACTACAGTAACCTCTGTCTACGCCGACAAGGACCCAGAACACCTGAAACTGATCTGGAGCTGCCATGAAGTGATCCTGAAATCAATTCCTCTTTTTAGACACTTTAACGCCCTCACCATTTTCCACAAAACTTTTGACTGCTATCACACTAAAAAACTTCCAAATATGCTTTCTAAAATGCATTCAGTCCACTTTCTAACCTCAGTCATATCTTATTCCCACTGAAATAGCTTCAGTCCCTCCTCAAGCTTTAACCACCCAAACTTTCCTTTAGCGCTTCTGAAATATGTTTTGTCCTCTTTCTGACCTCATCTTATCTGCGCCAAAATACCTAAAGTCCTCTCTCTTACCTCAAAGCTGCGTCCTGTGATTCTTCAAGTACTTTTAACCTTCACTCATTCAGGAGGGGATTGCTGAGCACACACTTAGACACCTTCACACCCAGAAATTACTTAGTGACATAAACCGCTATTCTCTCCTTTTCCTCATACTCCACTTTTTGGTTTCTATATAATCTGTGTCATCTATGTAAACTCTCTCCTAAACTTTCTTTCACCTCTCTCCCTCTCTTGCACACTGCCCTCGCCTTCTCCCAGAAAATTCATTTTCACTTCATCCCTCTGTCTCCCAGGGACTCTCTTCTTCACCTTTCTCTGACTGCCACATTTCAACACCGTCTATAAAGCATAAATCCGTCTCAGGGCCTTAAAAACTGCCCCGTTGGATGTGTAGAATTATTTGCCTGTTGAAAATGGCGAGCTAGACCACTATTATCCAGCTCCGGGCACCTTTCGATCCAGTCCAGCCTTTACTTCATCTTATTTCCCTCTTAAGCTCCTACCCCGTCTTAATTCATTCATGCTTTACTCAGACCATTTAACTCCTCTCTCACTAACCACGATCCCCAGCCGGGCCTGACCACTGGCTGCAGGTAAAAGATCCAGGCAGCTCAGCTTCTCTCCAAACCCGGGACTCAATCACATTCACTTTGTGTCTGCGCCCCCAGCCTCTGTTCATTTTTTTATAAAATAGTATGGTGGTGAAATGGTAAATTTCCCAAAATAATTGAATTTCTCCAAAATAATATATTACTGGTTATCTGGCACCTTATGTGTGGCCTGTCTGGGGAACATCTGCAGAACTGGAATATAATTGATATCACGCATCTAAAAGAGCCTGTAATAAAAATGAATAATGTCGAGGCATCCACCTGGCTTGCATGTCGCTCCCATTTCTCTTCCATCTTTCCTGTTTCTCTTCACTCTGAACCATCTGACAAAGCAGAAGTGGCATAAAAAAGAAAATATTTGCCCATTTACTGCATTTGCAGTAGAGAGAAACAGGCAAAAGTGCAGACTGCCCACTTCCAACCAGCCCAATCTAGCTGTGTCTTGTCACTGTGTCATTCTCCTACTCCAGAGGGTGGAGAAGGGCTGGTGTGAAGAATTCTCAACAGCCTTTACCTTGTTTACTGACCCACATAAAGCCCTCTCACACTGCACGGCAGAGAGTTCAAGTTGTATTTTGAGGATAGTCCCTTATTGTCTGTTTCCTCTATCATTTGTCCTCATCATTGTAGGAAATGGGTTCACAGAAGGTGAGCACAAGGAGAGGAGGAGGAGAGAGTGGAGAGGGCCAACTGCAGAGCAAACTCGAAGACAAATACTTTGTCAAAGAAACTTCTCAAGGCAGCGCATGACTGTGAATACAAGTTTTCTGTAATATATTGCCTCCTCCTCCTTTTTTTTCAGAGACCATACGTGATGAGATCCAGTACGCCAGCTAATGAGATCCTTCAGACCTTCCACAAGGTTCATCCCAGCTACCCAGCAGCCTGGTCTTTGGAGATGAAGTCTCTTCTCAGAAAGGTAAATGACATGCATAATGCACAGTACACTGTAGGGTTTATCTCATCTTTTTACATGATACCACATCCACTCAAACCGACCGACAGCTGCAGTTAACAGTGAAATACTGAGAGGAATATAAATATCTTGAAAAATGAATAGCTGCTGTATTTGACAAAGATCCGTACAGCCAGACAGCGAGTGGTCTTTGCAACGTGTGCAAAAATTGAGACATACAGTATATGTATTGTATATGTGTACAGCTTGACACCTTGGAAGTAACGTTATACCAAAGGACGCCCAAAGGATGTAACTCCAGTACTGTACATGCCTGGTCCTACTTCTGGGACAGGTCTGTCATTTTTTGCAGGTTATGTTACATGCTTCATTCAGATTAATACCAGAAAGTCTTCCTTCATGTTGTTTCTCTTTTCTTTATCTTTTAAAAAAATTGCTTATGTGAGCTCTTCAGAATTTCATTGTACAGTGACATTACATGCATTTCAGGTGACAGTGGCATTGACCAGTGCTCAAGATCTGAATTAACGTCGCCTGTGATTTTTTACTTTACGTCAGAGCTCTTTCAACAGATGTTTCTTTGAATTAGGTCCACCACACCCCGAGAATGTGTTTGGTCATTTATTTAAATCTGTACTTGCAAACTTCTCACATGAGCAATGCCTAATGACCAAATCTGAATTCCAGTACCACAATACTCCGTAAACGCTGATGCAAAGGTTTTAACTCTTGTGATCTTGTCAAAAATACTTAACGGGCAAGAGAGATCACAGATCAAATGTGGGTGAGACCAGCTTTTCTTGCTATTTTGCAGGTGATAGTTTGGATTTTGCACTTAGGTCTGAATTCTTTATTTCCCGTGGGAGGACAATTATCCATACCTGACACCAGCACTTCATCTGGGCAAACAAGGAACATCTACAGAATCTTAATGAGGGGTCACTCTTGTGGTTGCAACCCTACTTTGAATACTAGTTGTGTATGCGTACACGAAAATCTTGCAGCGTTCAGTGCAGCTTTAGAATTACAATCATGGAGCCCACTCAGTATTCAAAAGAACAGTGACTCAAAGTTTGACAGTACATTGGTAAATAAAATAGGGCACAAAGTCAACACAACCTGACAAACAGTGCAAACACAGAGCAGCACACACAATTACAATAATTTAGATATACATTTTTTTCATTGAATCGAATTAACATATTGTTCAACCTTAAGCGTCTATCTATAATTAACTGTCAAACGTCTATTCCTCGTCTCGCAATCAAGCCACCAGCAGAGCTAACAGACACACTGTTGCTGTAAGCACTTGGGTTTTGTCTTGGCAGCGATCCACTGCAGTCAAACTGTTGCATTGCTTCGTGCTCAGACTTCTCGTACCTCATTGGCATTCCGGTTGCATAAATGTGTGTGCATGTGGGAGTGAAAGGGGGAGTGTGTGTGTGTGTGCGTGAGAGAGAGATGTAAAGAAAGTGAGACTGTAAGGGGAGAGTTCCACGCTCGATATATTTGTCCTTCACCCTTCACACTCCACAACCTCTTGAATTCTCCTCATGCTATATGTATCTCATTTTCGTTTTCCTCTGACACTCATTATCTCCCTCTCCCTCAATCCTCCTCCATACTCTCCTCAACACCGTCCACCCTCGACCCTTTTGTCCCCTCGTATCCTCATTCTCAGACACATCCTTTAGGGCGAACATGCGCTCGCATCTCAGTGGGACTCTGCCTGTAACTTTTCAGCCCTGCCTCCCCGTGGACAATTGTTCTTACTCTAATCCTTTTTGTCTCCTTCAGTTGCTGTGCATAGATGTCCAGAAGCGCATTTCCTGTCTAGCAGAGCTACAGGATCTGGACTACATGTCAGATGTCAACTGGGACGCTGTGCTCAGCAAACAGCTTCCTCCAGGCTTTATTCCCAATGTGAGTATCAGAAATAAACTGAGCACCGCCTCAGTATGCTACCCAGCACTCACATGTGCACAGAAAAGGATGTTTTTCTGACACTGTGTTGCTATTTTTTTTGTTGCTCATCTCATTTGTTGCACACTTTTTCCAAACTCACCTGACCTAAAAATTTGCAAAAATACAGCGCTATTCAATGCTTTAAAAACAATATGTTAGCAATATGCAATGCAATATGAGGATGCCTTAATCCAAACTATGTTGTCAGAGTATGATAGCATGACTTTTCTCTTTTTTAACATTTCAAAATAAAAACTACCATCCAGCCCTGAAACCCCTCCTCTTCCTCCCTTCTACTGTTCTCCCATGCTTATTCCCATACCAGTCTTATCCCCGAAGGCGACAAAGATGCAAGGAGCACAACATGTAGCTAGAACTACCCACTCTTCATCTAATCTTTTCTAGTGGAGCTGTAGACACCACCCCCTGCTGGGCAGAGCTGGATCTCCCACTGAGTGTGGAGACTGAGTAGGACAAAGCAGCAGACGTGCACATTCGTCTGCCCCTGCATGTATACCTGCAGCACTGCAGGTGGTCTCTGGATCATTGTGACGAGTTGGGTGGAGATAGTGCTTGCGTGTAATGATATCACTAAACAGGAAGTCAAGCTGCTTGGTC
The DNA here is from genome assembly GCA_025331565.1 of Holacanthus passer. Classification (NCBI taxonomy): domain Eukaryota; kingdom Metazoa; phylum Chordata; class Actinopteri; family Pomacanthidae; genus Holacanthus; species Holacanthus passer. The sequence continues at coordinate 625,134 of JAFREQ010000194.1, read as the reverse complement.
GGCAAACTGATGTGCTGTACTCTGTCTGGAGTGTCAGGTTTTTACAGTAGCTGCACACATTTACTGTACCCAGGCTCAAAGCTGGCGACTGTACAGGAGAAAACACCTACCTAACACTACAACTGTCAATGCAACTAATTAATACACTGGAGAACTTTGATCAAACTGTATTTAGAAGTCCTTTAAAAAAAACAGTAATCACAGAGTTAATCTGTTTTTATGGGCACATATATGGTTGATTCATTCACCTCCAGTAATGGCAACCCTGATTCCATAAAAGTTGGGTCGCTGTGTAAAACAGAAATAAAAACAGAATGCAATCATTTGCAAATGAACTGTGATTACTGACAGTTTTACAAAGTGTTCCTGAGCCCATGTAGTAATCTTCTTTATACGATCATGTGTCTGACAAAGTGTTGAACCTCTCTTCATCCTTGCTTGTGAACGACTTGAGACAGAGTCCAACTATTTTTTTTAAATCAGCTTGTAGATAATAATTAGGGCTGCAAAGAACAATTATACTTAAAATCGATTAATCTGTCAGGTATTTCTTAACTAAACAAATAATTGTCTATAAAAACTCAGACAACAGTTAGAAATGCCCGTCACAATTTCTTTAAGCCCAAGCTAACATCTTCAAATGTTTTCTTTCGTATGACCAACAGTCCAAAACCCAAATATATTCAGTTTACTATCACATAAGACAAAGAAAAGCTCATTCTCACAATTTAGAGACTTTTGCTTTAAAAATGACTTAAAATAGCTACAGCTGTCTCTGTTGGTCAGTGACACCGACGCAATGATCAAGCAATACAAAACCTATCCAGTATTACTTTAGTGAAGCAGCAAGGTGACAATAACTGTCACCGCTTAGTGCCAGAGTCAAATACATGCAGAATAATGACTGTTGGAAGTGAATAGATGACTAAATGACTTTATCTAATTCTAAGTCTATGGTGACTGCAGAGCAGCGGGCGTTCCCAGTGGCCGGGCTGGCACAGCGGAGGAAAACACAGAGGATCGATGGGGAATTGACAGTGTCTCTCTATCTAATTATAGGCCTATCCTGTCTTTAGTCCCTTATAGACTCAGGGAGAACTCAGCCATTATTTTTCGTTTCCTAACTTCCCAGCATGCAGTCTGCTTTGTCTTTACTGGCTTGCTGACGTTTGAATCTTGATCCTGATGTAGAATAAAAGATAAGATAAACCTTGCAACCATCTGTACGGTGTCACATCATAAATATTAATAGGGTTTATTGTATGAACCTGTGAATGTGCTGTTTGATTTTTTAAAATGTGTGCCTGCGTGTGTCTCTACAGAGGCGGAGACTAAACTGTGATCCTACATTTGAGCTGGAGGAAATGATCCTGGAGTCCAAACCGCTTCACAAGAAGAAGAAAAGGCTTGCGAGAAAAACCAGGGACCAGGGATCTGATGGGTCCCCACAGGTAAGGCTTTAAACTAGAATCACTGAATACAGTAATTACACATCACACAAAACAGATGAAAAGGGTTTGTTCCAAAATGAGTCACCTACCATTTGAAAGCATTAGCAAACAAGCACTGTTCGAGAGACAGTGGAAAACTTAACATAGGTTTTATAGATCATCTATAATTTAGATACTTTGTACTTTTTTCACTACCAGTGTTTCTCAAAATAGTGTGTTTAAATATGAATTTCCTGTCTTCAGTGGATCACACATGCCTCTTAAGGCTGTCTCTTCCTCTCAGTGCTCATCATTATTCATTAAAGAAAGCTGACCGCTGGTTCCATTTGGCCCAGTTACAGGTGATAAGTTGCTCCTTAGTTTGTCTTTTAAATGCGTCTGGAGTGCTATTAGGGATGTTGAGGACACATTTTAGAGCTCCGTCCTCCGTCACCTTCATCAGAACAAATGAGCCACCAGCCTGCCGCGAGTATGGGGAAGGCGAAAGAAGGCTGGCTGTCGTCTTTCAGTCACTCCGTCCACATAAATCAGCTGTTGTCCTCTGGGTGTTTATACAAAACAGAGAGGAGGAAAGCACCGAAAGGTTAATTTGATCACCCGGTCAAGTGAGAGACGTGGGAGGAACACACACATATATACACACATAACACACTCATAAACTCCGCTGATAGTGAGAGCTGTTAGGCAGCGGCGATTTTATTTTTGGTCTAGTGCAGTGGGACCGGATTGGTGCGGTCATTTCTCTTTCAAGGCCAACTGTAGCTCACAAGACCTCGAGTCATTTGTGTTCACTTGCATCTTAAGTCCACATAGGACCTACGCCGTTGAAAAGCTTGGAGGAAACCCTAAAATATTCTATGTGACAAGAAAGGTCAAGTTACTTTATGTAAGGGCTTCTTACAAAACCGGTATTTTTCTTTCAATATTTGATGAAACCTGTTTACCATATACATACATGGATCATTGGTCTGCTAATCATGAACATTTTTTTCCATTTATGGGATTTAAAGCTCTGTCTTCATTTTCAGATGACAGACATATCATTCTACTGTTTTTGACCATCACCACACTCCTCTTACTAAATTACATCTCCACACAAACTTCTAGTTCTATAAAAATTCGAATGGCACATGCCTTTGTCACACAGTATTGAATATGTGGCTATATGTGACCCCAGAGATCAAAGAACTAGTACAATATGACACTAACATATAAATGTGTAAGAGATGCATGGTACAATTACTATTCCTACTTCAGTCTTCAATTAAATGAAAACATTCTCCTGCCACCAGAGAGATTTTAGTTATGCACTTTTAAAACTGGTAGCCAGGTTTGTTTGTCAGCAGAAATGTATTTACAGTACTGGAGTCAATTGATCGGTACAGCAGAGAAGTGCCACATTGACTTCTAGGCATTTGTCCAATTTTAAATCTTTAGCTTTTTCCATTGAGACAGTAAAAGATCTGACAGTGAACACTTTAAGTAGAATTAGGTAGGTCATGATTTAATTTGTCTTCTGGTACCAGTACTAGTACAGTAAGAAGTACTTGTTGGGTCTGGTTGCTGTCCAACAACACTGCACCTGAAACTTGCCATGCACATACAGTACACACACACACAACCTAAACTATTACACACACGTACAACAAATGCCATTACAAAGTCAATAAGTTTGGACCCTCTCTCACTCTCCCAGCACATTAGAACAGTTTATGGGACTCTTTTCTAATAGAAGTGAAGCAATTTGTGTGGTCTAGACTCCAGAGCACATACCCTGCCAGCTCGCAATAAGAAGTGAGAGCTGGCCCAAAGTGCGCCATGTTTTATGAAAGCTGACAGCTGCTTGTGGAGACCTGCCTGTGTGTATATATCACTGATATCTTACTGCGCAGCCAGACAACATTCGTCATCCTTTGGCCAATTCAGACAAAGAGAATGTCTCCTGTTCTAATGAAATAATGATAGTAGCCTTTCAGGGAAACAATGGTTGTGTTTATGAAGTAAGATGAAGTGAACAGTATATAGTCAGACTAAGGGAAACTAACATTAAGTCAATGAAATTGTTTTGAACCCTTGCTTGCATTTCCTGATTAAATTACCTTAATCATTTTGATGTCGTGCGGGCAGTATTTGATGAATGAAGCTGGACTAAAACCAGGGTTAATAATAGTCAGCTCCATTTGCTTTCACATGAAAAACCCGAGAACTATTTTAAACAATAAACAACTATGAGTATCATACTATATATTTAAAGAAGGTTGAGGTTGTTGTGTTCTTCTTGGGAGGTTTCATGCAGATCAGTGAAGTAGTAAATAATAACAGTGGCTAAGATTTGTGATGCTTTTGAGGTGATCTAAAACAGAAGATTGCAGAAATAGTCCTGTTCAACTCCCTCTCTGGAGCGCTGCCATTTTGGCTCAGTAACATCAGAGACAAACAGAGTCTGAGGCATCTGTCCTCCCCTTTTAAACTAGTTTCCAAAAACATCAATGTCACATCTGAAGACGTGTTCATTAAAAACATTTGTTCATAAAATATATCTCTTGGTATAATAATTGTGTTCAAATTTCTTATAGAAAACATTTCAAATTTTCCTGGCCAAGCTGGAGAGAGTCCACCTATAAATCACCTAAATTCATTTCAAGATGCTCTAACAGTAATTAGCTTTGCATGGATCTCCTGAAGCTTGCTCAGAATTATGCTGTCAAACTGATCCTATTCTGGCATCTTAACATCAGTCCTGGTTCAGCTAAATACCACTCCTTCACTCCTCAACAAGGGACCAATATATATATATCGTGTAAATATATACTATGAAATACAATATTGAAATGTTTCACCTATTTTTCAAAATGATTTGTTTTACATGCTATTCATTTCAAGTAGTCATATTTTGCAGCGTGTGCTGGTCTGTCTCTCCATCACGTAGGATACTGGCTTTATTGTCTGTAAATATCAGTTTGTGCTTGTGCAACGCTTTGCCATATCCATTTACAAAGGACCTGTGGGGCCACTTGTGATGGATGCATGTAAGAGGGAGGCTAAGAAAGAAAGTGAGTGCTTGACGTATGTGTGTGTTTGTGTGTGAACGAGAGAGGGTGATGGTCTGTGCAGCAATTCTGAAGTACAGCGAGATCAATATTGAATGAAGTAAGCTAGTTGCCCTAATGCCTGTCCCAGCCAGCTTCTTACTCATTACCCTGAGGCTGCTCTCTATTCATTTTACATATACCTCATTTCTCCTCCGTTGTCCTCAGACTCCCCCCCAATACAGTACTGGTCCCCTTCCTCATCCATTTTTCCAGCTCCTCTTTTATCTCTCTGCCTCTGCCTCCCTGCCGCTGCTACGCTCGTAACGTGGCATAAAATTAGCTCAATTAAATCACTGATAACATGCAGCAGAAAATTGGACTCGTGCTGTGAGAACAATATAAATTGGCTGACTCCCATCGCACACGCAGAGACACATACATCCCTCTACTAATCAGGAATGTCATTCAAGTTTATCATTTACCGCATGTATGAAATATACTGAAACCCCATTTTATAGCATTTATGAGGATAATGTATAAAAGGATGCATTCAAAATAACAACAGAGGGACAAAGTGCAGAAGAGTTATTTGTATGTGTGTGTCTGGATGCAATTCAGAGTACATTATAAGCATCTAAATGACCCTTCTGTAATAATTTAAACTCAAGGGAGTGCAGACAATGTAGAGGACTTGGACTTTCTAACACAGCATTTGTGCTTTTTTTTTCAGTTTAAAGCTAGGGTTAGTGCAAATACTTTTAAACAGCATTTCAAAACAAATTTCAGCCTAATTTAGAAGAGAGATGCAACTAACAATTACTTTCATTATTAATTTATCAGCAAATTTTATTTTCAAAAATGCTCATCACAACTTCCCAGAGCTCAAAACATCATCTTCAAATTGCTTGCTCTGTCCAAACAACAGTCCAAAACCCAAAGACTCTTCATTTATCATTATAAATGACAAAGCAGAAAATCTTTACATTTAAGAAGCTGGAACCAGCAAACATTTGACATTTTTGCTTGAAAATGACTTTTGTTTGAAAAATTGATTAAATAAAATGAAATAGTTGGCAATTAATTTTCTTTTGGTTGACTAATCAATTAATAGACTGATGGTTGCAGCTTTAATTTAGAACAGTTATGACAACCATTAAAAAGCAAAAGTATCACAGTGTAATTTCCAATTAGTATTAGCCTTTTTTACTTGCAGCTAAACCAAAACTTTCTTACATCAATGACAGAAGCTGGCAATACAATGCTGGGTGACAGCATGTTCCTAGCAGAGTTAGAGTACTACTTTTGGTGTGTCCCCCCTCAGGAATTGCTCTTGAGAAAATTCATGTAATTGTCCCCTCCAAAGTTGATATGAGACTTTGGTCCCTGCCTTGGTGGAGCCACAGTGGAGTAGGTGGAGTGGCACCAGGCTCAGGGGCATTATCAGGAGGTTACAATGATTGGTTCTCTGTGATGCCAGGATATTGCTCGGTGGTTAGGGTGTTTGAAAAGGACTGCTTTGGTGATAATAGGTTGTTGCTCGGGTGTTTGAGTTGTTTGCCATAGAAGTTATCACTAGCTGTCATGCAGAGCTGCATGACTGACACAGTTAACTATGCATGTTGTAAAGTTGCTATTAAAGCAGCTATGTTATGTTCTCAAATCCATTCTGCTGACCCCATGCAGCCAAAAACACACAAAAACAGTAATTGCAGGTTTAACCTTACTAAAAGATACAGTAAAATAAAAAACATAAAACAATTCATCATAATTTTATATAAATCAACTAAACCACAGGAACACAGCTTGAGCTTTTAAGCGCATTATTCAATAAAAAATGAGAATAACGATGCAAAAATAACCATTCCTTCCAATATTGCAATGTGTGACAGACAGATGACTGTTCTGTTACAGCACCATGGAGAGAAACACAGAGAAAACTGGGTTTAAATGTTTTGGTTCAAAGGTAAAGACCATAAACAGTTTTTCAAATCCACCATCCTGTGGCCAAACACAACAATGTCAGGAATAATTTAAACTTACAGTAAACCTGTCCTGTAAAAAATATATTTCCTCTGGCTCTTGTTTTTTCATAGTAAACTCAAAAATGTTTGTAGTGTTAAGTATGACACTAGTTGTAGGACAACCCTTTTCCAATTATATTATTAAACTTTAATGAAAATGCATGTGTGCTTGCTGCTAAGCAAACAGAAGCTGCATAGACATATTGGACAAAATCACTTAATTAGTATTAGAGTCAGGTAAATGAATGGGCCACTGGAAGAGACAGAGAGCTGCATGTGTATCAGGGGGCACAGCTCCATGTGCGCCACTAATTAAAAGTGCTGAGTCAGAACTTTCACTTTAGTTCTGAATGCAGGGACATCATCAGAAGCCGACAAACAGCTGTAGCTCAAAAAGCACTTCAGCTTCCACCTGAGGGCAACTGGTTTTACATCAACGCATAGTGCAATACAAGACACACAGTACAGTAAAGGGAAGGTTAGGTTAGGTACTCTGAACATAGAGGGCCAGAAGTCCAACAACAACAGTCACTGACCTTCACAGTGTACAAGCTAATGCAACAGCGACATCTAAAAATGAATACACAAGGATCAACTTCTCTGCCTTCAAACAAAATAGCCATCATCCACATCATAGTCCTCAACTTGTACAACTAATTCTGTATAATTTTTACACTGAAAAACGCAGGCTCGGCTGAAAATGTTGACATAAAACTCCTCCTTACCCTTTTTCACTATTTGCCCCCCCCAAAATATCCATACTTTTCACATATCATGAACAATATACACCAGATCACTCTTAAACATCCCACAGCATATGTAAGTTTGATGTGTCATCTATGAATTTGGTGCCATTAGTCAGAGTCTATTATTTTGGAATTATTTAAAATATTGGGGTATTAATGAATTTATTATAGATGGTTTAAATGTTACTTAATTCCTTGTTCAATCGCAGAACATATTAGCAGTCACATTAAAAACAAAAGCTGTCCCCAGCCTCAGACAGAAACACGGTAAGCTCAGATAAAGACGTTGAGAAATGTCCCTGTTCGGCTCTCGTCCAGCAGAGCACTCCCTGTTGGTTTGTCTCATTAAATGGAAAGTTTAATCTAGCTGTTGGAGCAATTAGCTTCTGAACTGTCTTTTTAAAAGCATCAAATAAAGAGAGAGAGGGAGAGACAGAGAGAGAGAGAAACGAGTGGTGAAGTGTTTAAAGTTAAAGCATTTTTTTTACTCTCTCTGCAAGGACAGAGGATTCTTTTAGCATTGTGCATGAATGCCATTTCCAGCAAGTGCTCCTTCTTTTCTTCCTTCCTTTCCACAATATCCATTTGGCACTCAATGATCAAGATGGAGAGTAGCAAGGAGAAGCAAAACATATAGATTAAGTGTATACAGAAGCCCTGAGAAAGTCCGTTAACACAATAGAGAGGCGGTGAAGGACAGAGCAAGCGTGAGAGAAAAACAAAGAAAAGCAGGCATCATATAGAAGTAAACTTTTCACAGCCTTGGTTGAAAGCTAAAGTGCAGTTACATAAAGTTAGAAATAGAAGCATTTCAGAGTTAAACTAGCAGTGACACGCGGTATTTACCTCTTCCTATCTGAAACCTACTCCTGCTTTCACTCCCACTGAGTCAAATATACAATATCACTGCTAAGTGAGGTGACAAAACCAAAGTGCGGTGCCAAGAAAATGTGACATTTCTGTAAACTTATGCTTCAATTTGATTTTAATTCAGAGTGTATTGACATGTTTAAGTTTATGTCTTAAGTTTGCTAAGACAGCAGAGAAAGTGATATTTTGTCAGGCTTGTGCACGCAGAGTACGTGGAAGCAAGAGGTAGGACGCAAATGCCGACTAGATGGAGGCAGAGCTGGTGCAGTTAAAATAAGTTTGTGAACACAAGAGGCTTCCTGGATTGTGAGGAAGGCAAAGGTCAAATCCAGAAAAGGCAAAACAGGCAAACAAAACCAACAGGGAGCAGGCAGGAAACAAAAAACAAGTCCAAACAAAATCAAGTAGCAAGCAAGATCCGGGTAAACAAAGTGAAAATCTTATAATATAATATAATACTTTAATGTAATTAACAAAGTCTTTTCCTGGTTTCCCAGTTAATCAAAACGAAAAAGTGAGATGTTTGCTTTGTAAATGAACTGGTGAGAAAGCTTATACAAAGTTGGTGTTTTTATTGTCAGGTCGTCATGCCTTTAAATCTAAGAACATGTCATCATGACAGCATCAGAGGCTACTACATCATACCTTGTCTCATCTGTCACATCTCTTATGCATCACATCTATCACAGATATGTGACAAATTTTACTCAGTATTTTTCCTCTGTCTCTGTCTGCCTGCTTGTTTCTTTGTTAGTCTGCATCACCTTCACACACACATCTTGTTGTCCCAGTCTCTGCATGGGTTTTTGACAGTTATGGAGTTAATACGTTCCTTCTGTGTCCATGTGAATTTGCCATTTTCCTCTGTGATACTGCTTACACACAGGAAAAGAAACTGTCTTTCATTTGCAATTAACATAATGCTAATCACGTGTTGCTCTCCTTCTCAAAATTATCACACAATGCATTCTCCGGACCTTCTCTTCTTTTCATTCACTTTTCAAATGTAAATACACAACTCCCTGTTCTCTCTGTTTTCCTGCCCTAATTTAGCTGATGGCTTTTGGTCTGTCAGTGGCTGTCCCCCCCACTGTGACAGCACCTGTACATAGCCTCGCGGCTTGGCTGTGTGACTGACAGCTCTGGGCAGGGAGTCAGCCATTTCGCTCCTGAGGAGGCTTGCAGGAGCCGTGGTGTTTTGAGGCCAATCTGACTGGAGGGGAAACAGCATGTGCTCAGACTTGGTACTTGTGTGTGCGCTTTCACTTTGCTCGAGGATGAGGCCCTTGGATGCCCTGATCTTAAAAGGCTGAGGAAATCCTTCAAAGTGAAGACAAAGTGGCCGTTTGTATTTAATTTAGGTGTGACTTAGACATGTAGAAATGATGTTTGTATATCTTGGAAAACCATCATCCGTACAAGCAAATGAATCCGCACTTTTGCATTTGTTCATTTTCTCGCTCTTGTGTTCTTGCATCTCTGCTGCTTTGTCTCTCTGTCACATGCACACAGACAGAGGACAGTGTCATAATGATGATGTATCTCTGTGATCGCTCTCCTCACTGCCTCCCTGGGAGAGTGAGAAAGCACCTGTCTACTCGTCTTGGCACTACAGCAGTCGTGAGAACAGCCTGGCATGACAGAGCTGGATGTTCTCACTTGATTAAGTGGGCCAAATATGTATGAGTGCATGGAGCAGGGGAGACATCAGAGCACAAGTGTCCTCCAAAGTTAGGTCAATTTCTTCTAGCATCTTATTAAAGGAGAAGAAAATTACATGAGGAAAGTAGTGTGTTCTGCCTGTTGAACATCTTGTGTGTGAGCCAGCAGGTACTACGAAACTAAGTTATGTCTGACAGTAAAACAAATGTACGTGCATTTAATGTAATGGATTCTGATTCTGTGGTTGGCAACAGTACTGACTAATAATCTTGACTTTGCTGTTGCATTATCAGAATTGCCAGCAGTGATCATTCAGTTTGATGTTCTGTTTGTCCCTCCTGCAGAACGGCCAGCTGCAGCAGCGACTGGATAATGTCCAGAGAGACTTCATTGTCTTCAACAGAGAAAAGTAAGGAACCTCCATTAGCTTCCCTACACTTTGTCTGCAACAAATACTGTACATCTCGTGAAGTTACAAACATCACAATTGTCATTTGTTAGTGAAACTAAAAATCATTTGAGATACAATGTTGCTTTTTCAAAATAAAGACTTCATTTTAAATATTGAATGTTGTTTAAGTAATATAGTGGAAAATGAATACTCCTTTGGTTGACAGCAAGTATAGTTAATAAAATATTCTGAAAACTGTAGCCAGACCTGGTTTTAAAGTGAAAAGAAGCTGTCCTTGCTGGCTGGTCAGAGCATGTAGGATGGTGTGAAAGGACAGTAAGGTGGCTATTTGTGGCAGAAGATCTTGCCCATATACTGTATGTGGGTGTGTGATTAAGGCACTGACTGGCAGAGAGAGTGTCACCCACGTTGAATATATACTGAATATGAGAAGAACATGTTTCTGGAAGTAAATCCAAAACTGACTAAAGACAAATCAAGGAACGACATTGATTTGCATAAGCAAATGTTAAAGCAGGTGTGATATTTACTCATGCAACAGGGAGCCAAGACAATAATAGAACTGAGTAATATTACAACAGAAGATATTTATTAAGATAAGAAAATGTCAATTACAGCCTCTTGCAATCTGTCTAAATCAGTCATCAATCTTAAAAACAAAGGCATACCAAATAGAGAATGAAACTTGTGGAAGACTAGAAAATAAGTCGAGATGGGACTTCTCTCTTGTAAAAAGCTAAGACGGTTGTCCAGTCCAGTGATTGTGACTACATCTGATTCTGTTTCTGAGAGCCATCTATGTGTCAGTAGACTTAAGCATGAATGAAATATGTTCTTTGTTCAACAGGTCAAAGAAAGCAGTGGTGGACTCAGAGTCCTCTGAGCTGTCCATGAGTGAGAAGAACAAGGCAATAGAGGATGGACAGAACAACAATGTTGAACCGGCTGCATACTTATCAGGATAGGACCCAAGATCCCTACTTACTCCCTTATCACTTGCACCTGCCCACAGCTTGTAGATCAGCTATTTACACCTATTGTTCTATCGGCACAGGCACTCAGATCCGGTCTTCAATGTTCCTGCACCACCACATCGTCTGTACAAACACAAATGCAGTACGCACTTGTGCATCACTTTTCACGTACAAAAAAACCACATAATCAAGAGCTCCACAACTGCAAGAGTGAAATGGAAACTCCTGGAGCAGCAGCCATGCCACAGGCGGGCTTTACGCTTTCCTGTCACCATGAAGAATGACTCTCAGCAGAGTGTCACTCATATCATGTTCCCTTACATCACTCTGGTGCTCTAAGGTCTGCTCAACCTCTGCTCTGGGCAGTGTGCTGAAGTGAAGAGGAGGTTGCTCCCCTGCCAAAAAGGAGACAATGCCAGGCCTGCTCTGCTGACAGGAAATAAAGTCTGATGTGGTCAACTACGGCTGAAAGCTACATCCGCTGCTGCTGTCTCAGGCGGGACACTCAGCAAGGCATTTTCTGGTTACAGTTATTTAAATATAACAGTGGTTTTCCAGTGCTGCATGGAAATGGACTTAAGAAGAATTGGCATTAGGAGCTGGGCTGACAACATATTGGGTGGACGGCTTTGTCCCATGCGATCTACATGGCTTGAGATTCGAGCATGACACTAAGAGTACAAAACATTAAAAAGGAGAGGTTAATAAAGTAAAACGAGGCCTTTGTTTTTAAGACAGCAACCACAGATTCCTCTAAAAATAGAAAAAGAGCTGAACTGTAGGCTTGAGTGTGAATGGCTCACTTTATCATAGCAGCAGATACATGGTTGTAATGGTCATTATGCTAAGCTTTGCTAGTGAAGCTAACAAAGATGGTAGATTGCAACATTTGGTACAATGTCCCAGCTCCATCAGCTGCAGATACAGGCAAAACATTCTGCAAGTTTTCCTCACGTGCACGCTTTAAGTAATTCCGAATCAATACAGAAATCTGGAATGCAGCCAAACAGTGGTTTATTGTTAAGCCTGAAGGTCCATTCTTGACCTCAGAAGTTTATATGAAGTTGCTTAGTTAAGGCCACCAGATGTGGTTTAAAGCTTCAGGCACACAAAATAAATGGACCTTCTGATGAAAGTTCTTTGTCTAACTGGCTTTAAACTCCTTTCAAACACTGACATTTTGAACCGACCTTTGCCTCAATCTGCAAAAGACCAGCTGGGTCTTGAAATAGAGGTTTATAGCTATGAAAATATATAAACGGTAGCTGGTAGATGTTCTATGTTCTGCACTGAACCTTGCTTTGCACATGCTTCTTCATCAACTGTAGCATTTATGCACAGAGAGGCAAAAAAAAAATCTAAAGCTGTGAGTGAATACTTATTCCCTTAGGGATGGTTTTATAGACAAGGATTAAGCTGAGTCCTAGATAAGATTCATTTTTCAGTTACTGTCTGCATTGAAATTTGTTTTTGTCAAATAATTTTTTAATGTCCTTCCTCTTTTGTGCTGGATGCAACCAATTACACATGTGCCACCAGATAAGTCTGTAAATTTGTATTTGCAATTAATTGCTCCCATAGAAGAATACAGTCTACAACAACACTCTTGTGCAGATGGTATTCAACACTAATTTGGCAACAGCTGGATAACACAGTGGAAAAGCAATCTGATTTTCACATTTTTTTTCAGAGTTCTTAACAAGAAAAAAATGAAGGAAACAAAAAAAAAAAAACATCAGGCAAGGCAACACCCCTCATTCTTACTGCAAACTCGGCTAAGACCATGTCTAAGAAACCACACCTGTCTCTCAAGTTTACAAAGGGATGCCTTATATCATAGATATGGCACACAGCTGGTTCCCTTAAATTATACGCGCAGGCAGTAAAAACCTGAGCTTTTTCATAACCTGTAAATGTAATTTATTGACCTTGTCCTCATCCAGGGCTGCCCGCAAGCCAAAGTTAGCCCACCATAAGGTTCGATTTGGCCGCCAGATGTTTGAAGTGTTAAAAAAGGGAAGTAAAAATGTTCTTTAAATATGTAGATCCCTAAATATTAATTATTTTTCATTATCTGAGCAAGAAGAAGGAAGTCAGTCAATTAACCTGAACTGATCCTAGTACCCTTTTGCATCTTAACAAAACAACACAATAGATGTTTGCTTTGGGCTCGTGACTCAGCATTAATTTTCAGTTTCAGCCCTCCAAGGAAAAAGGTTTGGGCACCCCTGGTCTTATCTATCTGCAATCCGACTCAATCCTTTAAAGCTTATGATACGTGTAATTATATTTAAAACATATTTCTCTATCCAATTCATTACTGTTGGCACTTTTCTATTGAGAATTGATACAACGTTTTGACTTACCTTTGTGTTGTTGTTGCTGTTGTTGTCATTGATGTAATTTTACAGATCCAAAGGTGGTTTCCTGTATAAGATGTAAGATATAGTGGGATAGTTAAACAGATGGACAAATCCTAGGTATACCCAGAGTTAACAGTATTTGTGAATGATTATCTTAATTTGTTCATACAGTATATAATAAAGTACCAGATGCCTTCATTGCATCAGGTTAGTGATTGGTTATAATCTAATAGGGAAGATTCAACCCTTCCAAAAAGTGAACGCATAAAATAATCATTGACAAATAGTCATTGACACAGGTGATACCATTTTCAATGACCTGTCCATCTAAAAAAATTATTTAGTCTGGGAACAGAGTTGTTCCACACCTGTGAATTTCATTCCTATCAAGGTTTTGTTGTCCTTCAGTTGTCACTGTGTGTTTATTGTATTCAAACGTGATGGAGTTGCAAACTATTAAGGTGTGCCTTAAATAATGACTTTCTTTTTCTGAACCAATCTCACTACGCCTTGTGCTTTATTTCACCTTGTCTTTCTGAATTATATTGTATGGAATGAGGATTATAAGTAAAATGGGACAAAGAACGGTATCAGTAATAAAAGCTTTTTATCAAAATCAAGAATATTGAAAATACATCAAAAGGGAAAAATGTGTTATTCATGCTAAAAGGTCTTTAATCTAATCTAGGATATATCATGTGTACTGTATGTGTTCACTGCCACCAACTAAGATAAATATAATGCTGCCCCCCAGTGTTGAATGACTAGTAGTACAGTTAACTCACAGAGGGGTGGAGATACTTGGTATGAACAGCCATGATTAACATGCAAAGATATAACTGAGCTACAAGGACAAGCATTGAGCACATTTTAAACGGGAGGAGGTGGAAACAAAAAGCAATCCTCATCCCAGACGTTTGTGGTCGCTGTTTATCTTCACACTGATCTGGTCTAATTTGGTTAGAATACTATTTACTCGCTCTCCCTTTTTCAGTTTGTCTCTGGGCATTCCTGGATAATTAGTCCTCAGCCTCAAACTTGCACCATATGCTTTTCCTATCCTCTCTCTCACAGCTTACAGATTTGTGTCCACCACTTCTCTAGGTCATCAAGAGGGTACAGTCCCTACTCTCATCCACAGTGGGCTGAGCTGAGGCAGCACTTTCCACATTAATGGCTGATCTGAGGGGGATTCTCAGCTGATAATGCTTCAACAATCTGCCTGGAATCACCACAGATAAAAGCAGAAAACCTCTGTGTATTACACAAAGGTTAAAATATTTACTGTTATCTACTCACTGAACACACAAAGGTTTATGAACTTCCTCTTTTAAGAAAGAAAAGGAGTGGATAATAACAACAAACATACATCATTTTCTCCAGAAATATTTTCTCATTACAGTAAGATACACATCTCATTTTTGTAAACTACAAAACCAATATGCACCCACCACACACACCACTGCTGTTTAGGCTGAGGTTTGCTGACTCATCTCTCTATCCAGACCTAGTCTGCATTTTACGATCGCCACTTCTGCAATCTGGCATGATTGCTATGATGTCATGAGACATTTACTCACCATTAAACAATGCACAAGGGACCGTGCAGCAGTTTTACTCACAGTGAGTGTAAGTGTGTCTAACCCCCATTACAATGGGATTGAGTGGGTACTTTATTCAGCCAAGTGGTTAGACCCCACAGTGAGAGTGTCATACCAGCAGGCTAATTTGGACACACCACAGCCTCCCATGACAAATTTGATCAGAGTCTGTGATGCAGGGGCTGATTATCCATATGATAGAAAAGGAAATATACAAGAAGTGAGTTACCTTTGTGAACTGCTGGAGTTTTGATGTTCAGCCGAACAGATCATACGTGTTTCTCCTTTTATCATTCTTGCCTGCAATATTGAAAAAAAAACACCTAAATTTCCAAATGTTTAATTTAATCTGCTGTACTTTTACAGCCTGAGGATTTAACTGGCCAAAATGTTGACTAAAGCTGCAGTAAGCTGTAGCTGCTTCAAAATAAAAGCCTTAAAAGCCAGTGGGAAGTCTTTTATTGTGAGGCAACAACAGGAAGCGTTATGTTTGCATTAACAAAAACTTAACTGCTGAGCTTGACTGCTCACAATACAATAATACACATTACTCTCAAATGGGCCACTCTGCTTAATGAGTCGTTTGACTTTTGGCACTTTGATGCTCATACTTTTGTACTTTTGAATGCAGGACTGAAACGTATTTCTACTGTGGCATTGCTACTTTTACTTAATGAAGATATCTGAGTACTTCTTCCACTTCTGTGTTCATGAACCTTCCTTATCAACCTAAAAACAACTAATGTAATGACATGAATACAAATTACCTTGAGGTCAAGCTCCTCCTGTTGGTTTATTAGCAGGTGTGCTAACGTTAGTCACCATGATGCTTTATCATTAGCTAAATTGAATGAGCTATTAACGCTCGTGATAAAAGTTAGACTGACACTTTTTACAGACACTTTTCCAAGACAGTCATACTAGTATTTACCATAGGCTGTGTAAAAGGTATTAATCACCATCCTAGACGCTCATGACAGATATTTAGTGCTAATTAATTTCTTCTTCTTTTGTGGAGTTTTATGACGGCTCGCATCCATTTGAGTTGCATTACCGCCACCTGCTGGATTGTAACAGCTTCACAGTGAAAAACTCAAAGTGTCCCATTCACCACATCCTACAACCCAGACCTGTCAACATATGACAAACTCTTTTCTTATTTACTTTCATTTTCTTAATTATTTTTTGGACACATTGATGGTGATTTCTCCTTTATGCAGTGCTCCGCGTAAAAATTTTCCTTCCCACATCCGTCCACATTCCTGACAGCAGAAACACCTGAGAGGAGCTCTTTCATATGGCCTCACCTTGTAACACACATACTCAAGGTAAACTTTCTCCCTTCAAAAGTCAAACACACTGATTTATTGTCCTCCTTCTCCCTCACTAATTCATTTGCTTGCCTGTAAGTTTAGGTCTCCTTCTATTCATTAATAAAGATGCAAACTTTATTGTTTGTGTTGAATGATATAAATAAGAGATCTGAGTCAGTCAGTTGCAACTCATGTTTATTCAGGAAACAAATCATACCTCCACAACACACCTTATTTTGACCTGCCATCTCTGGGTTTTGATACAACAGTAAAAAAGAAATAACATAAAAACAATAACAAAGGTCGTCAAACTAACATAAATACAACAAACCACCACTTGTGCCTGCCTCAGACTCTGCCACACCACTGCCAAGTACAAACGCCACCTCCTTCCCTCCCTCCCTCCCTCCCCCACAGTGGGACAGCGAGAAAAATAAAAGCTTCCCTTACTGCACTGCAACCCCCTGCCTTATCAGAAAAAACAGCAGAGACATAAAAAAGAGCTCCAAAGACCCCCAACACAATCAGATCCAGAGTGTTCCAGGTGAACTGAATTGGACCCACAGTTATATTTCAGCTGATGTTGAATTAGTATTGGTCAGGATTGCATTAGGGGGCTACATTGGGACGACAAGGGAATGATGGTCTTAACCTTGTCTTCAAATGGGAGCCCAGTTTGTCAGCAATGAAAAAGTAAAGCCAGAGGTGAAGCGCTGTTATCTGAAAGCAGGTATTTGTTTATTATTCACTTCATTGCATCTGTATTTTTTGTTTTTTTCTTTGCCCTCAATTGCAAAGCTAGTTACGGTTGCGCTATAAGGGACAAGTTTATTCGTGCTTCTTGTGAACAGGTTTTTACGTATTTTTTTTTCCCACCCCGTTCTCCTTGTTAAGATGATTTCAGGATGACAGGAGCAGGCAATAAGCTAGAAGCAAATGCAAAGGACGGTTTCTTACAAAGTTCTTTTTTTATAGAGCCGTGATGGAGCGCAGAAAATAAAAACTGACATAAAAATTTTTGGGGAGAAAGAATAGTAAAACCCTTAATAATATTTCTTTTTTTTCTATTCTTTTGTCTATGTTTTCTTAAGCAGATGCGTCTAGCTTCCTTTTTAAAAACACCAATAATTATGCAATCAATACATCATGGGGACAGTATTTATCAAGCACCTCAGAGGAGGGTGGTGAAAGGGATCATGGATCACGTCACCCGCGTTAATGTGGCCCATGCAGCTCCATGTCCGACATCACTCCTGCTCTGAGATCTGATAAACACCTTTTACTTGGTCCAGTAAACCCAAACAGGCTGCAACAACGTCATTCACAAAGCTACATTACATTTACTGTACGTACAATGCCACCTAGAGCTAATCAATGATACTGCATGATAATACATGGCTAATGTGGGAGCTAGTGTTTTTGCTGACTATGGAGAAAGCAGGCTACTGAAAACGGGGTGACATTGAAAGCCAAACAGGATGAAAGAACCATAGCATCATTCTGAGAAAGGCGGTATCCATTTTCCTTTAAGAACTTTTTTTTTTTTTTTTTTTTAAATCTTGGTTGAATATGGTGATATGCAGGTTTACTGGTGTGTTTTCCTATTACCAAAGCACCAAGTGAACATGTTTTCACTGTATTGGTGATGTATATCTATACAGAGAAGAAGTGAGACTAAGACTGCTTGTGTGTATTATGCTTTGGTGGTGACTTTAGTAGCAACTCCAAACCACTTTTTCCGAATTCCCGAGAAAAAGGGATACTGTTCTCATCTGAGCAAGGTAGCATTGTGACAGGTAAGGCATGAGGATTCAGTGTTTTGCTCTTTTAACTTTTAACTAATCATGGTCCTATGCATCTCCTCCTCCCTCCCCTCCCCTCCCCTTCCCTCCCTCCCACCCTCAATCCTGCACTCTGGCTGCTGTCCTTTTCTTGGATGCTCGTCCTCCTGCCGTTTAACTGAGGGATGTGATGTTGGAACGACCACCGGGGGCACTACAATACGCCGGCCAGCAGGCCTGATGGGGATGTCATCTGGGGTGGGGGGACCTGGATTGAGAGAAGAGGAGAGAAAGATGAAATGAGGGACATGGAAAAAGCACAAAAGGGCAGTAGGGAGAAAGAAAAAGGGGTGAAAAAGGGGTAAAAGAGGAAGTCAGCTTGAAAACCGCACCAACAAAATCTGTAAAAAATTGCCGCAACTGTAATGATATGATTTAAAATTTCAATAAATCCTACACAGACCTGTAGGACTATACAAATACTGATGATGAATTTTACTCCTTTTGCGCTCATCTGGAAACTAGCACTGATCTCATTTGTCAATTCAAACTCACCCTCCTCAGAATAGTTTTCATTTTCATCACTTTCAGCCCTCATAGCAGACAAATAATTGTTGTCACACACGCACATTATTACTTTCCAGCCACCAGAGGTTTTTCAAGACACATTATTATTACCTATGATATACGGTACGTGTCACTGAGATGAGTGGGGAGAGCAAACTTCAGCAGCTGTATGAGTGCTGCTGAAACATTAACAAAAGGAGCTACGGTTTGACATAAATCGCGGCGTTTCCAAAGGATGAGCCAGGGCGTCTGCTGCAACAAATTATCAGCAAGTATATAAATGGAAAGTAGGATGATGTCAGGCTATGATACACTGCATTGAGGCAAACAATCCTTCCCATCTCCTTCCAGACAAGTAAATGAACTCTGCAGGTGGCGTCCCTGGAAAAACAAAATAGATAAGAGACTGACTCATTCTGACACACATAGAAGAATACTCACACTCTTGAACACACATAGCCGTTACAAAGCCTGGGAAAGCAGGGGCAGCCTGACTCCCCTCTAAATTCATGTACTCAAATGTGGAAATTCTTTCCAGCGATAGTCACCTTCTTTTTTCATCGATGAGGTATCGCACATCAGTTATGCTTGTAAAGGCAGGTTGCTCAACACAGCTGAAGGCGAAACACCGTTCTGTGGACTTTTATCTCGAAACGAGTTGTCCACTGTTAAAAATACACGAAGCCAGCCAGTGCCATGGGGAGTACAGCTGTGTTCTGTCCTGGTTAAAAGGGGCGTCTATCTCTGATTTAGAGTCACACATGGACACATTTAGTTTGTCAGGGAGGACAGATTAACCATAACAGCTATGGTTGCTCTGTTTGATTATAAAACAGTGGAAAAACTGACCGATCTGGTTCATTATTTTACCACGTGTACAAAGTTTCACTGTTTGGTAGCCTGACAAAAAACAGTTTCTCACGTTGGTTTTCTAAACGTAAGATAATCCAACGCTGACTTTATGTACAATGTGGGCACAATCAGACTGTCACTCAGCAGCTCTGCGTAATGGAACAGATGTTGAATGGGAATACACAGTGTTGTGATCTCTCACATTAGATAGGCTTTCCTAATAGACCGCGTCCAGATGCCTGGACTGAAATCTTGTGCGCTGAACGGTTTAGGCCTTGAGCCAACGTTCAAATCCAGTGTGACTTACAAGTGCAACTGCGGAAAAAACACTTGATTTCCAACTGTAGCTTGACATTACAGGCTACAGTTAGAGGTCACAGCGCCCTAAAGAGTACTCACTAGTATTTTGTTTCAGAGGTGAGAGACAGCTGGACTTTTTAGAGATGAGTCATTCTTTTTAATGACTGATCTAAGTGATGTAGGAAGATTAAACAGTTAAGATGTTGAGTGGTGCAAAATACATGTTTCATATGCACTTTCATATTTGTATGCATGCTTGAAATGAAATGCAGAAATCTGAATGCAAATGCAATAAAATACATGCAGGAATGCAAGATAATAGAAACCATCATTCACTTAGTACAATGCGCACAATGCAGAAATACACAGAAGGACTAGGCTTCAATCTAATTTATCTAAAACAAATGTAAAATATGGTTCACATCATGAGTGTAGGTCAAAAGTACCGTTTTTATGGTTTTAACTCGGGGTAATCTTGACTTCACGTCAAACCACACTAATGGAAAAACCAGAAAACCTTTAACTGACTTTGACTCACCAACTTTAACTGATTGTGTAAATAAATTAAGTGTAACTTAACTGTCTGCAGTGTGGCTCATTAAAACTCGAAGGAGCAAATGCAGCCAACTTAATGACATGCATTAACAGACAAATTGTCGTATAAACAGTGAATAAACCCTTTTACAGAGGAGTGCGATGTACTGCAGACTGATGCATGCCAGACTGTGCACACCATTAAGTATGAAACAGGATAATGAGAGATTATTAGATTACGCTTCACAGGCTTGATGCTCAATGCCATGGGCCGCAAATGCATCATTCACGAGGCAACAGCAAGCTAAAAATCACATGACTGTTGTCTTTCACAGCATCAACTAGTAGCTGAGATGAGATAAAAGGGAGGACGCGATGGAGGATCGACTGACGCACATGCATGATCTTTTGATGTTTCTACATACAGGATCAATCAATACAGACTGAAAACAGATGAAACGACAGACTGGGTGATGGAAGGGTTGTATTAAGAAGCTGCGCTCACCACATGGTGCAGGGTTACCTGCTAGACTAAATCCAGACTGGTGCAGGTTTCTGACGGGCTGTTTGGTGGGAGAGGTACGGGCCGAGGCGGAGGGGGTGCCGCCACGGGACATGGAGAACTCAGACACGGGGCCATCGTACATTCCCCTGGGTACTGCCCTCAGGACGGCCAGCTACGGGACAAACAAGAGAAGAGACGGAGGCGGCGGAGAGAGAAATACAGCATAAGAGGAGGGAGAAGAAGAAAGGATGGGTAAGAACAAAGAGAGATCATGTGTTTAGTAACACAGAAGATTTAATGTAACCAAATCCACACCTGTTTAGCATTATATGGTTGTTTGTGCAACCGCTGGTGTCTGAATTATATATGCATTTTTCTGTCGAGAACAAGTTCCAGATTGCGACACACAAACAAAAACAGAGACATACGTACACAAACAAGCAAACTCCTTTGCAGACCGGAGCAGAAAAAGCACAACACAGACTATTTGTATGTTTTCAAAGCAAGTTGAAACTTCATGCTACAAATCACTGTCTGCCTGTCTGTCAGTGGCGTGACTCAGTGGAATCTTGGAAGCTCCGTCAAGAGTTAAAAAGAGACATCTGTGAATGAAGAAAGCATAACAGCGACTGCTACCAAGATAAACAGCACACTGTTACTACAGCTCCATTTTCTCATCACCAGCCAGCTGCAAATTAGGAAATGGTTGAAGAATGAGATTTCTGGCCCCAAAGTAAGACGGCAAGAGAGCAGACAGCGGGGTCTGCTTTGAGTTTAAATTGTTATGAATCAAACAGTTAAATGGTCCTGATACTTGATACTGGGAGATGTGTATTGAAGTGTTTTAATGAGGCATTTGTGGTATATGGGAATTTGATGGATAAGCAAAGTCATATTCCTGAATATGTGAGTGTAATATATTTTCTATCTTACTTTCAATGCATTTCTTAAAGGTTTGATGCTTGTTTTTCAATTAATGTTTATACTCATATACTATTATTATTTCTTACCAATCTTCCATTATTTTCCACTTATTTTTAAAAAAAGATTATATATTTTATATTTCTATATTTAAATGGCTATGAAGATCCAGACTTGTGTACTATATAACAAAGAGCACTATAATTTTTGTTTTACACTTACACACATATTACTTTTGAAAAATGTGTGACACTATTTCTTTAAATGTGAAATGGATTTTTACTATAATTACAGTCTAAATATTGACCTGTTGACACGTTGGCTGCTAGTGAGACTGTATCATTTCTGTCACAGGAAAGTCTTTGCCTATCTTGTGTCCTTTCCTGTTATAGCAGTAACATCCCTACGTAGTCTTGTGAGACAACAGTAAATTTTCAGTTTGGTACTCTTTGGTAACCCCCTTATGTATGTGTGAGGTCTTTCTGGTATCCAAATCTAAACTCTATGCATCCCTTTTAAAAACATGATGACAAAGCCTCGACCACCCTCACTGCATAGACCTCTTACACTGCAGTGTACAAGTGCAGCCAGCGCCCTGTGGCTGAACCTCGGAGGCTGATGTCAGACTAACTGTATCTCCCCCACATCCCACTTCATTGCCTCTTTTTTTCTCCACCATTGCAACTTCTATTTCAGCGCGAACTTACAATCCAAAAGACCTTGACTCCGACCTCCCACCTTCCCTTGGTTTTTGCTGTGTGTGCCACTCAGTAAGTGTGATAATCAATTTTTGGCACCGCATTTACATAAAGTGCAAGTAATTTGATGGCTTTTTGCATCAACCTTCTCTTTCTGTGTGGATTCCTTTAGTATTTATCTCTTCAATTTTATTTTGTATTAACAATTTAAAGTGTAGCTTCATACTGTAAAATCGACAGTATCAGAGTTTGCCCTTTATAAAGGACAAACCGTCACAACTGTCTCAAACAAAATGACTGCTCTGCAAAGTGTAAATAGCAGGCTGGACAGAAGCAAAACCTGTATTTACCTGCTTCCTGGCTTTAACACGCTTGTAGGCAAAGTCAGGGAAGGCAGAGCAGGGAATGAAGCGACCCACGCCGGAGGTGACGTGCAGGTTCCCATCTTCCAGAATAATCTTCCCCTGGCAAATCACCACTAGTGGGGCTCCACGCAGCTCCATGCCCTCGAAGACATTGTACTCAGCAGCCTGAAGCACAAAAATAAAACGATTAGAAAATATTAATAAGAGCAGGGTCAATAAATATATTGATCACAAAGCGGTACCCACTCTTACTGATGATAAATTAGCTACACACAGTTACAGTTATAGAAATATATAAAATGATTGTGTGAAAACAATAAAAGCAGATACATTTGCAATAATACACCTGTTACGTAAATGTGCACCATAATCATATTAAGAGGCATATGCATTTACAATATGCTCTCGAAACATACACATACAAACACACAGAAGAAGAGAGAAAAACATCAAATCAATGACCCTCAATAGAACATCCCGACTTTTGAAATCTCATGACTCATCAGAGCATTAAAGGCGGACATACTAAAATTAACAGGACAAGGAACTAAAGGAAACAAATTCAAAGTACAAATGAGACTTTAAAGCAACATTGAAGCAAACTAAAACTCCACAGATAGTGAAATTTAACAGGGGGAGATTACAATTAATTTGTCATGGGACTTTCGGATCATTTTGACTTTGACTGAAAAATTAAATCAAATTAAATTAGATCAATCAAAAAATGATTTTGAGAAAGAGCAAAACCTCCTGATTTTTCCCTTGAAGGACTGATGGAGGGGGAAGAGGAAGACAACGACAGGGGGAGCTGTGGGAGGATGGATGACATGACAAGAAGTGGCGGAGTAAACTCTCCTCAGCTCTCTATTAATCCCACGCTTTCTTTATCCCACTCTTTATCATTCATCACCTTGTTCCTTACACTTGTCTGTCTGGCATGTACAAACAGCTGCCCTCATCCAGCTGGTGTGTAATGCCTCTGTCGTACTTCTCACTCTCATCACGTTGCTCTCTCCAGTTGTCTGTCTCCTTCATTCATTTCACCCTCTTTCTGTCTGTTTTTTATCCCCCGTTTTTCTCTCCCTCACCCGTTCTTGCTTTATGTAATCCCTTCCACTTTTTCATCCTTGTGCACTATTCATCCTCGTCCAATTCCCCTTGTGCCAACTTTCTTTTCCCTACATGTTTGTGATCTGTGATGGTCCCCTCCCCTCATTCCATTGTTGCCTATTTCCTCTGCACACGGCCCTGTTTTCTGCTGCCGTCCAAATTCAGGCCAGAACAGGACATAACTAAGACTTACAGCGTGCCAAACATGATGTCATGACTAAGTGTGTCTCAGAGTTTGAGTGTGCTGCTGCCTGTTCTTGTCTATGTGGATATCCTTATGTGCATCTATGTATTTTTTTATGTAGACAGCAACAAGCAAGCCACACCAGATGTGGGCTTAACAAACTCAGACACAGCAAAGTCAAAGTCATATTCGCTCTGCAGAGGAAGGCACTCCCCGACAGAGTGTGCTGGTAAACAGGGCCGCTCCTGTTTGGCCTGCCGTCAGACCGTCCATTAAGGTGTATTTATTGGGACTGGGAGCTGCCGTGCTCGGGTCTTCTGTTCTCGTCTGTTTTATTTTATCTGGAAGGACGACCAGGAGGAAATGAAAGGGTGACATCATTATGTAAGAACCCACGGATCCTCAGTGGATGTACTCCACATTTGGAGAAGGCATATTATTAGTCCACTTCTCTCTTTCTCTTTCCATTCCTCCATTTGCAGACAAAGCAATGCTCCTTCTCTCCTATTTAACAACCACCATTAGGTATTTAAGCAAGGCAAATTAAAATCTATCGTCACTTCATAATTCCTAAAACCAACCTACATGCATTGCAAGCAAATGCATTCTTGCCTCTCTCATGTATTTCTGTAAGAGCAGGATTTGTGTGAGGCCGGTAAAGCTTTTATTTCCTGTGCGGACACTTCCTCTGCCGCTGTTTGAGATCCTCTAATGTCTGTGTACTTGTAGAAACCTCATTATTCACATGTGTCAAGTGTACTGTACTGTATACACAGCTTTTGTAAAATGTGTGTGAGTAAGAGATTGTGTGTGTGTGTGTGTGTGTGTGTGTGTGTGTGTGTGTCTGTGTGAGGCCCTTGACTTAGACCCAG